>NW_021025011.1:1524503-1554155 GCF_004153795.1 Camellia sinensis | reverse complement strand
TTTTCTGTGGGCATGAGAAGGCTTTGTGACCTGATTGGCCACACTTGCAACATGAGAAGCTACTCGATGCACTTTTTCCCAGACCCGCACTAGGCAAAGGAAAAGTTGATCTGGACTGCTGTGGTTGGGATTGGGATGGACAGGTGTTCTTGCTCTTCTTGTTCTGCTTATAGTCTCCTTGAGACTCTTGGCCCCTAGACCTCGAACTCCGAAGCCTCTCCTTCTCGGCTTGTATGGAAATTTGTACGTGTGTCACCGTCTCCACAAGACAATCATATTCCTGAATCATATTCTCGACAAGCTTGAACATAATTTTTGTTTTCAATTTCTTTTCAAATTCAATGCAACGGTGCTCTTCTGTTGCCACCAACTCTAGTGCAAATCTAGACAAACTACAGAAGACCACCTCAAACTCGGCCACAGGCATGTCAAGTTGTTTGAGGTCTTTAAACTCTTGCCTCAATCTCTCCCCAGCAGTCGGAGGTATGTACTTATCTTGGAAAGCAACCGCAAAGGCTTCCCATGTCGGCTCCACTCTATCCATGGCATATTTCCACCATTGACCTGCGTCTCCCTTAAGGTAGTAACTCGCTAGAACCACTCTTAGTTCACTATCTTCGATGTGAAGCATCTCAAATGTCTTCACAGTTTGTTCGAGCCACTCATCCGCTTTCTTGGGCTCCGGGCCACCATGGAACTCATCCGGTTTGGCCCGCAAGAACTCCCTAGTAAGGAAACTCGCCCTTGACTCCGCGGTGTTCTCTCGGGCTTGATTCTCCACCCTCAACAAGTTCATAGATTCTCTTAAAGCCCCTGCCATTTCTCGAGCTAGGGCCCCCATTGCGGTTTGACCCACTTGTCCTGGGAATCTTCCTCTTGCACCGAAACCTCATGGACCGGTACCTTATGCACATCTCGGCGAGCCTTACCACACCTCCCACCTCTACCACCATGGGTTTGACCTCTTCCTAACATCTTATAAATGACAATAGAATTAATTTAGAACACTAACCCACACGTGCCCGCAACTTGCCTTACACGTTTAATCACAATAATTCTATATATTCCTCTACCATATAACAATTAAATTTCACCCCACATAACCACTTAGTCATGCAAACACATACGGATTATACTGTTATGATGAGATTCGCCCCACGAAAAACCAAAAATTCTTAGTAGAATGAGTATTGATCAAGTACCCTTTTAATAAGACCACAAGGAATTTAACAGGGGCAAATAACATCCCAAAAGTCCAATCCCATACCCATTTAGTCACATAAGCATTTTATCACATAGTCAGAAAATGCATAACACTTCCTAAGCATGCTAAATGAACCCATTGTGGTTAAACAACCATTTCCCACGAGCTCTAAGTATTCAAACCTGGTAGCTCTTATACCAAGTTGTAACGCCCCCATTTTTATACCCAAATGATAATATGATAACCATGGTTCTTTAAAGTAAAACGGAAAATAAATACCAACACTTGCATTACATGATACAAATAGTCTTCAGACGATAATTGTTGATCCGACTTTCTTCTCGCGCCCCCCATTCGGAGAGGCACGAATTCGTATTACTACAATTCAGACTCTTGTCACGGTTCTGAATCTAATCTCACAAAGTGCAATGTGAGACTGATAAACACCAAAGAGTCCAATCCGGCAAATCATTTTGGAAAATCGATTTTGAATCAAATCATGCCAAAACTGGACTACTTTGCCAGATTACAAAGTCGCCACCTAAATATTTTATTTTTGGAAAATTTAGGAAACCATGACTGTGCCAAAGGCCACGTGTCCGTCATCACCAAAGTTGCCTCGGCTCGGGAACTTGGGTACGAGAGGGGAAGGTCCTGAAATGAGCACCCCTGCTCACCCGATCAAAGGATCGGCCTCTACTAAGCACGATATGTTGTTTTATAAACACATGTGTTCTTATCCCGATTTTAATCTAACTTTACTATGTGATGAGCACAACATACAAGTATAGACTCAATCACGAGAATTGGAACAAAACAACTCATGTTTGTTTTTGAAAATGGTTTGAAAGTGATACTCGCAAGTAGGCTAAAGCACGGATTTGCCACCCTCAAGTGGGCTTTAAAACATGATTTTGCCACTTTACAAAGTGGGCTTAAAACTCACAATCATTGAGTCATTCTAATTCAGGCAATCAAGCCTTCACCCACGGGCATTCAAACAGTTAAGCATTTAAGCAAATAGCCTCATGGCAACACTCACACTCATGCAAGGATGCTAAAGCGTAACACTTACAGTGTACTCTGAGCCAAAACAAAAAACTAGTTCAAAATCATCAATGATCATAACTATACAAGAATGCCTAATGCAACACATGCAATATGCAACTAACAGGCTCGGCTATCTAGGATGGCATATGAATGCGACGATTAGATACATGTATTCAAATAAGCATTGAAATACGATGCCGTTTTAATGATGCACCGAGCCCGGTGCATGCAAGACAAATGAATGATGCAAACATGCAAGGCATAAGGTATGCTAATTGAAAATGTCCCTAAGCTAACCATCAAAAGCGGTTAAGTAAAAGGGAGAAAGAAATGGGGTTGGAAGACATGTACACACGTACGTACCCTTATTACAAAATTGCGCGCTCGCGAAGGAGGGTCCGAATAAAAGAGCTAAGCTAATCTATGCTAAGCTAATTATTGCAAATCAACTAATTAACTATGCTAAGCTAATTAATTATTACACAATTTGAATTTAAATAACTAGTTATACAAACTAATTAGAATATTACAACACTTGAATAATTAGCTATACTAACTAATTAAAGTGATAAAGTGGCCTCACGGGCGAGGGAGATATGCATGCACGATTGGCGTCCGCTCGGAAATCCATTGCTTTGCCGTCAATTGCCTCTGTTTGCACTAGCCTTGGTTTTTGAACATTGAACCAACCTCCACACTACTTCTGCTCCGAATCAAGACCATTTCTGCACAAACATAGACTGGTGGCCGATCGGCCACAAAAACTGGCTGCCGGCCACCTCAACTGGCCGGCCGGCTAGTGAAAGTGGTCGATCAGCTACCTCAAGTGGCCGGTCGGCCACCTGCTTTTCCAAACTTCCGGTTTTGTTACAACAAGGAACAACAGAGGCACAACAATGTATCTGTAAGGAAATGTGTGCACTGCCACCCTCCTCATCATTTTTCAAGCTCAAAAGAGTGTGGCACTTGGTTCTCAAGCCACCAATCAAGCATCTCAACGCATGATGGCCAAAGGACTGAGCTTGTATAAGCTTAGTGAAAGCGCACATAAGGCTCACAGTGCCTCCACCCTATCATGTATGATCAAGGGTGATAGCGACCAAGAAATGCAACACGTTTCTTCACTATGAGTATGAAACGTCTACATTTCTTGTGTTTGGATTAACGTCTGATCCAAACATATGCAATGCAACACAAATGCTTATATTATTCATATTTTACTTGTCCACTTTCTTGTTTGCTCATTTTACATTACCAAACCATTCTTTACTTGATTTGTCCAATGTGAAAGTCCTCTAATGAGAGAGGGGTTAACCAAACGAATGGTTTAAGGCATGAGAGAGATCATGCCTTTGGCTAGGAGGAATCCTATAAGAGCGTTAAAGC
This sequence comes from Camellia sinensis, assembly GCF_004153795.1. NCBI lineage: Eukaryota > Viridiplantae > Streptophyta > Magnoliopsida > Ericales > Theaceae > Camellia > Camellia sinensis. Next base: position 1,550,515 of record NW_021025011.1, on the reverse strand, counting down.
CATTTAGGCACAAACTCTAACTCATGCTTAAGCACAATCTTAAGGCCACAAGCCCCCAAAGCAAAAGGAAAAATGAAGAAATGAGGGAGGTAGCAGATATTCAGTGCTGAAATGGCATGACAAGTAATGCTAAAACATGCAATCAACATATGGACGACATGTTAAGGGCCAAGAGCATCAAAGCTAGTGAAGTGTATTACACTAGAAGCATGTATTATAGGGCTCAAACAAGCAAACCAGATATGGACAGACCTAAAACATGGCAAAATAGTGTCCTAAACATGTTGGAATTAAGGCACAGAAGAGTAGAAGATCATGCGCACATGTTGGCTCGCAAGCAAGGCATAAGGCACAACTCTCAAAAGCAATTAAAGAGCGATATATTTGAGAGTGTGACAGAGGTAAATGCACTAAAATCATGTGCTAAAGGATGCTATATCATGCAAACATCACATTCACAACATGATAGAAGCCTTAAATCTCAAAGCTAGTCAAGGGCCTTGCACTGCAGCTATGCAAAACATGAACCATATGACCAAGACCACTCAAAATAGAGTTAAGGTATGACAAAACATGAGCAAAATCATGCTGGGATAGAGCTAACACAAGCTAAAATGATAGGCTCACTCATTAAGCAAGTTAAGCTAGTAAGCATGATTACACTACAAGTGTAAGAAGCAAACAAGTGGTGCTCGAACCAGCCCAAAATAGAGTTATAACATGCTGAAATAAGGCCAAAAACATGCTTAGATCAGGCCATGTGATGGTAGAAAAACATGCTCAACTAATAGGCCATCAACACATGCAAACAAGACATGAGAAGGGGGGACCACCCCCTCCTATTTGGGATGTCAAAACCATCTTTCTACCCCTGAAATTCCCCTAGAATTCAGTGGTTAAAAGACCAAAAAAGAATTGTTTTTAAAGGCTTTAAAAGATGGCACAAAGCTTGGCAAACAAGCTACAAAAGAGGGTGCACCACCCCTAACTCCAAAAGGGTCTCAAACTACTATTTTTAGGACTGAAAAGCAGAGGTTTTTGTAGTTGAAAACCAATCCAAAAATAGTTTGGAAAGGTAGCAAAACAAGTGTGCAAAAATAAGCTTAAAAAGGGTAAGTGTTTACCTTTGAAGCACAGCAGCAAAATAGCCAAAATTCTGAGCTTAAAACACCTTCCACCGGCCCAAAATAGGTTCCAAGGGACCTCAGTCCAAAGGTATGCAACTTTGATGAAGGACGTCTAGGCAAAGGAGAGGTGTATCTCTACTTCTATGCACACGCTTTTCTTGTATGCACAAAAGGGCAAGAGAGAGAGAACTCTAGGGAGTGAGGAATATAGAGAGAGAGAGAGAGGCTCCCAAACTTTCTAACCTCTCAATATATGAGATATGGCCTCCATATATAGCAATATAAGAGCCTTGGTCGAAATATCTCCAAAACAGACAGCTGGAGCTTGTGTAAAACAGCTCGAGTGAAAAGATCTGCAAAATATCTGAGTATGGGACACTAGTGGCCGGTCGGCTACTTCAAGTGTCCGGACGGCAACTTGTATTGCCGGTCGTCCACTTGCTATGGCCTGTCGTCCACTTGTGGTGGCCGACCGGCCACTAAAAATATGCTTACAAGCCCGACTTCAAACGGGCATAACTTCTTCATCTGGACTCCTTTTCAGGTCATTCTTGTGTCTAAATTGAAGCCCCGGAAGTAAGCCTTCCAATGGTGGAACCTCACATCAAAATTCCATGTGTGCTAAGAGATATGCCTCTTTTAGTAAACAGTGATCATTTCCAGCTCAATCGAATTGATGCCCAACTTCAACCAACCATATCTCCTTTATCCGGACTCGGCTTTAGGAGATTCTTAAGTGCAAAATGAAGCCCCAGAAGTATTATTTCCAACGGTGGTGGCCTCATAGCTAAAATCCAAGTGTACAAAAGGATAGACCTGATTTGGTGAAGGCTACTCAACTCTCTCTTAACGGTTCATGCCCAACTTCTTCCCCAACTGGGTTTCTTTCCTCTCCTTCAATTTTCTTCAACCCCAAACTTCTAAAAAAGATGTTTTAAAGATTTTTTTTCAAGGAATTCACCTCTCTTTCATGCATTTCCACTTTGTCCTTGCTCAATTTATTGAAAAGCACAACATTTAACAAAATGCGAGCCTCGGAACATCATAGAAGCATTTTCAAAAATGTTTTGAAAGAGAGGGTTTTAAGGTCTAAAATCTTTTTGGTCAAAAGGCTTTGGTCGAAAAACGAGGTGTAAGGTTGGGATTTGAAGCTCCTCTTGCCGAAGAAATCGAACCTTTGCACCGCACACCTTTCATCACCAAGTAAACAATCAGTATCGCCCAAGTCTTAAGGGCAGTCAAAAATGGGGTGTCTACAGTTGCCCCTCTTTGACAGAGCTCGGAGTCATGAAATGATGTGGGTGAATGTCAAAGCCCAGAGACGACCCATTTTTGACAAGGCCAAAGACTTGGACAAACAAATAAAATGAAGATGCAGAAACAAATGGTTGAGCCCGCAGGCTGCCTACGTATCCCTTTGCAAGGAATCAAATCAGCGTAGTTCGGGGAGCATGATGCAAAATGATATGCACAATGTAGAACATAACTTATGATCATGCAATGAGGGCTGTAATGAAATATCTGGATACAAATGTTATGCAAAGAAATGCTACAGCAAACTCGTACATAAGCAAGTAAACAAACATGCTATGCAGGGGAATTACAAACCAAGCCACATTTCATGCAAAAAGGATGTAAGAAAATTACGCTCTTTTAATTGCACCTCACACAGAAAAGGTAAAGAACAACAACCGCCGGGCGCACCCGAGGCGGCAAACAAGATCCCAACGCGTTGCACACGCGAGGAACTAAGCAGTGATAATAAGTGAAACACATCCAACCATCATGCAATCAAAGCAAAGAGCGATATAAGCATCGAACACCATCCAGATGCATTTAACCCAAAGCATGCTAACGCGCCACGCGCGAGAAGGAAAAGGGAGCAGTGCAAACACCGGAGGGTGGTATAAACATTAGAGCACATTCCAATGTTTCTAACCAAAACAGAGACGTATAAGCGTCGAAACACGTTCCAAACACTTCTAACCGGAAGGGAGGTATAAACATCAAGCATACCTGAGTGTTTCTAACCAAAGCAAGGTATAAGCGTCGAACACACGTCCCAAACGGTTCTAACCAAAGAGAGGTATAAACATCGGGCATACCCGAGTGTTTCTAACCAAAGGGAGGGGTATAAGCGTCTGACAGACGTCCCAAATGCTTCTAACCAAAGGGATGGTATAAACATCAGGCACACAACCTAAGTGTTTCTAACCAAAACAAGGTATAAGCGTCGGACACACGTCCCAAATGCTTCTAACCGGCAGGGAGGTATAAACATCGGGCGTACCTGAATATTTCTAACCAACGAGGTGTCGGTGTAAACACCGGACGTACCCAAATATTTCTAACCAACGAGGTGTCAGTGTAAACACCGAGCGTACCCGAATGTTTCTAAGCAACGAGATATTGCTGTAAACACCGAGCGTACCCGAATGTTTACAACCAACGAGATGTCGGTGTAAACACCGGGCGTACCCGAATGTTTCTAACCAACGAGGAGTCGGTGTAAACACCGAGCGTACCCGAATGTTTCTAACCAACAAAGGTGTCAGTGTAAACACAGGCCGTACCCGAATGTTTCTAACCAACAAAGGTGTCGGTGTAAACACCGGGCATACCCGAATGTTTCTAACCAATGAGATGTCGGTGTAAACACCGAGCATACCCGAATATTTCTAACCAACGAGGAGTCGGTGTAAACACTGGGCGTACCCGAATGTTTCTAACCAACAAAAGAGTAGGTGTAAACACCGAGTGTACTCAAATGTTTCTAACCAACGCGATGTCGGTGTAAACACCAGCATACCCAAATGTTTCTAACCAACGAGGGTGTCGGTGTAAACACCGGGCGTACCCGAATGTTTCTAACCAACAAAGGTGTTGGTGTAAACACCGGGCGTACCCGAATGTTTCTAACCAACGAAATGTCGATGTAAACACCGGGAGTACCCGAATGTTTCTAACCAATGAGATGTCGGTGTAAACACCGGGCATACCCAAATGTTTCTAACCCACGAGGAGTTGGTGTAAACACCGGGCGTACCCGAATGTTTTTGACCAACGAAGGTGTCGGTGTAAACACCAGGCGTACCTAAATGTTTCTAACCAACGAGATGTCGGTGTAAACACCGGGCATACCTAAATGTTTCTAACCAACGAGAGGTTTCAGTGTTAACACCAGGCATACCCAAATGTTTCTAACCAACGAGATGCCAGTGTAAACACCGGGCGTACCGGAATGGTTCTAACCAATGAGAGGTATAAGCGTCGGACAGATGTCCCAAACACTTCTAACCAAAGGGATAGTATAAACATCAGGCACACAACCCAAGTGTTTCTAACCAAAACAAGGTATAAGCGTCGGACACACGTCCCAAACACTTCTAACCGACAGGGAGGTATAAACATCGGGCGTACCCGAATGTTTCTAACCAATGAGGTGTCGGTGTAAACAAGGGGCGTACCCGAATGTTTCTAAGCAACGAGGAGTCGGTGTAAACACCGGGCGTGCCCGAATATTTCTAAGCAACAAGGAGTCAGTTTAAACACCGGGCGTACCCGAATGTTTCTAACCAACAAGATGTCAGTCTAAACACCGAGTGTACCCTAATGTTTCTAACGAACGAGATGTTGGTGTAAACACTAGGCGTACCCAAATGTTTCTAACCAACGAAGATGTCAGTGTAAACACCGGGCGTACCCAAATGTTTGTAACCAACGAGATGTCGGTGTAAACACCAGGCGTACCCGAATGTTTCTAACCAACAAGGTGGCATGAGCGTCGAACACACGTCCCAAACGCTTTTAACCAAAGGGGTGGTATAAGCGTCAGACAGCCGTCCTAAACGCTTCTAACCAAAGCAAGGTATGGTGTAAGCACCGGGCATACCCGAGTGCTTCTAACCAAAACAAGGTGTGGGGTAAGCACCGAGTGTACCCAAGTGCATCTAACCAAAACAAGGTGTTCAAAGAACAGGAATGATCTTACCCGAAGTTCCTTTGAATGAACCGTGCATACAATATCGTGCCTTATACTGTTGGGGATCTTCTGCTTTTTCTTGGTTACACGTCCAAACCACAGGTACTACTTTTCTTCCTGGCCATGTTCACAACTTTCCCTATTCTCCAACAGGGTGACAGACTAGGTTGGTTCAGTATCGAGAATTGAGGCGCATACTCGCAACGTCAACCTATGGGGCTTCCATACAGATTTCAAGCCAGGGATACAACCCTGGGTATTTAAACCAAACTTTAGTCTCAGAAATTCCGAACCTTTGCATTCTAGGCATCAGCCATTCGAACTCTATTTTCCACCATCTCAGTTGATCTCCTAGGAACTCATTGCAAACACAACCACGATGTCTCTGGCAGGAAATGGTACTCAGGGAGAGCACTTCTGATCACCATTCTGGCTTTGAAGCAGGCTTGAGCTTGAGCTTGAGGTAGAGACACACTCATACCTCGGAGCATTGACAAGGCCTGAGGAGGTATATTCGGAATGCAATCTTGGAACTTTCTGAAGGTGAAACACACTCAGATGCTCTGATTTTCCTTCTTTTCTTTTGCTTTGCAGTTTGGAACATATATAGCTTCAGATAGGTCCTAGTTCTATTGTTCTTATATGACCTGGGTTAAACCTTGCAGTTTTATGAAAGAACAAATCTTGTTTTGCACATACGTGGAGAACGACACAGCACTCTGAGCACAAAATGATTTATTTTTGAAATTGAAATTGAAAGATGAGTTCTTAACCGGGTATGGAGCCTACGACTAACCACAGTCAAAACGACTCGACAAAGGGAAAAACAAAGGGAAAAACAATACAAACACACTATTGATACTCAAAACAACTCAAAACAAGAATCAAGACAAACAAGACAACACACACGACACTCAGGCGTATTCCAATGGCAAGAGACCTCTTAGTTCACGAGGAGCCAGGTTCTTCAGGTATTGTTTCCCACCCTTTCTTATTTGTGATTCTCACATCACTCTGGTACTCAATCTCTTTTTCTCTGAAAAGCCCTTTCCTCACTTTTTCTCTCAGCACACATCTCTCTATTCTTCAATCTCTCTTATTTTTTATCCCTCCCCTGGGTGGTTGATGGATAAACAAGAAGTTGTGAGCTCTTATCCCTAGTATTCTACTAGATTCTCATTCTTTTACTGACAACTAGTGAGCTCTCCCACAGAGGGGTTGTGGCGCGACTGGATGTACAGTAGATCCGCAACTGACATCGGTTGACGATGTCCTTGGTCAATTTGGATGTGATCAGACCTGTCCAGATGAGGGAATGGAATACCTTGCTCCGTTTTCAATTCATGCTTTGCACTTGGCTTAATACCTCGTTGCTCGGAGGATGAGAGAGCTTTCGACCCTTTGCTTGTTAGCTTCAGTTGTGCCCTTCCTGGAAAATATGGTGCCCTTTCTGGCGAGTATGGTGCCCTTCCTAGCAAGTATGTTGACAACGAGAAAAAGACAGAAAACCTGACTCAACTGTGCCCCTAGTTCATTATTTTGGCCATTTTTTTGTTTTTGGCTTTCTGCTAAAACAATTTTAACCAACATGAGAGTTAGATTAACATACTTGTTTGATTTTCTGATTTGAAATCATGCAAGTCAGGTTATGAGGACTGAAAATTTTCCTTTTTTGGGTCCAAGAAATGGTCCGGTTTGAAAAAAAAAATGGAATAATTTTTGAGAGAATTAGTCAACCTCATTAAAAATCCTCAAAAACTGTTTTGCAAATGGCCACTGCTCGACCAAGATAGAATTTACTCTTGAGATGCACAACCTCAGATCTGAACTTTGAATCATCTTGCAGTTGAATCTTTCTAACGGAATAGGACAGTCCGAATTTGAATGATGACAAGCCAATTTACACATGGATAAAATAGTCGAGTTGAACAAGGGTAAACCAATCAACATGGATGAGCCAAGCAGGCTAAAAATGATTGGGGCCGAACTTCGGAATGAAGTTGCCTACGTATCTCAAACACGGGAATCAGGCCTGACGTAGTTCCGGGTTGAGGTTCACTCGGGTGTTGACACTCACCTTTTGCGCTCTAACTTTTACCAAGGCCGCCCTTCCGGGTTTTCAACCTTACGAGCTATGTTTTTCTTTTCTTTTCATTTCTTTTCTTCTTTTCTTTTTCTTCATTTTTTTCATTTTCTTCATTTTTTTCATTTTCTCTTTTTTCTCTGCTCTAACGTTTGCCTAGGTCACCCTTCCGGGTTTTTAGCCCAGCGAGCCTCTCAAGGATAAAAAAAAAGGTTTAACTTGTCCATGTTGATCAGTTTTGAGATCTCGAAGCCATCTGAATCCAAGAGAATAGTTGTTGTTCACTGATGATGTAGAAGTCCATCCAATAGGGGCTAAAGTTGCCCCTAGTGTTGTAGATGGGAACTCAATTGTCCTTCAACAGTAAATTTTCTTCTTCTAGCTACTAGAATTTGGCTTTCTTGCCAGTCTTCATTGGTTTGCGAAATGACCCATCTTTTGAATCTTTGAGCCCATCTAACATTTTTGCCCCTAGTTCAAGGGCTACTTCTGATCTAGCTTTGCAAGCTTCCTTTAATAACATCTAACCTTCTTGATTTGATCTTTTTACCGCTAGTTTAAGGGATATTTCCAAATCTAGCCTGGCAGGCCTCCTTTGTGGTTGACCGTTGAACATTCTGAATCCAAGTTCATGGTTTGAAAGTGAAAGGGGACGAGTCTCGAGGCTGAGAGTGATCCTGTGCTGCACAATCTCAAGAGCGATTCCACGCATGTCTTCGCAGGACCACACAAAATATTTTTTGCAATCTTTTAAGAAAGCGACTAATAGCTCGCGTCGAAGACAATGCGGAACCAATCTAGATCAAACCAGGATCTTTCTCAGTACTCACATTAACAAACATGATTTCATTCATTAAGGGCTTAGCATGCCTCTCTTCCTCTCAATTCATCAAATTTTTGCAAATCCCGAAGAATTCCTTCCTCTTTATTTTCATCACAGTGTTCAAGAAGTTTTGAAAAACTTAGGTCAATGCAATGATTTCAAGGCACAGAAAACTAGGTGAAAATCACTGTCATTTCATTCAAATCTTCTGGCACAACTGGCTCCAAGGTAGAAATAGACTAAAAAGAAAGAGTGTAAAAGACAAACACAAAACAAGATAATGATGTCCGAGGTAACACCCCCGAAATCACCCGACTCTAATACAACACAATAAGACTGACATGATACAACAAGACAGACTCAACTGACTCAGTACGAAAAGACTGACACAATACAACACAAGAAGACTAACCCAGCACCCAAGTCAAAAAGTAAAATAGACAACATTCGCAAATCACTCAAAACAGTGCATGCCATCCACCACATTTGGAGTAAACTGAGCACCATCAGCAGGTGGTTCATCCCTTGATCACATAGTCACATTATCCCCCAAATTCACTGATCCAATGCTGATAGACTTTGCAAAGCCTGGTGCGATGATGACCTCATTGTCAATCAGATCTTGTATTTCATGATGAAGACGAAGACAAACATCAGTGTCATGACCAGCTTGTTGATGGAAGGCACAATACTTGGCCGAATCACGCTTAGCTGGAAGGAGATCTAGGAGAGGCCGAGGCTTAAGGGGTTTAAGATGGCCTTTCCCTATAAGGATTTGAAGAGCTTTGGACAAGGTCATGTAGAGGGGATTGAAGACCCTCTGGCCTCGGGGTTGGTACTTCAGGTTTGTGGAGTTGTGGATGCACTAGCAAAGGGATTGGCAGGTGCTGACTGGGTTTGATGATCTGTTCCGAGTGTAGGATTGGAGCTGAAAGGAGCATTTCTGGTACAACAGCTCTTTTTTCGGCTTGCCCCTTGATTCATAATGCTCTCATCCTGAGTGGCAAAAGTCGCATCCACAGTCTTTGCAACAACTGCAAGCACTTGTTGTTTCTTCAATCCTTCGGCTTTCAAAGCCTCAACAGCCCACTGAAGGTGTTCATGGGGACCAATGCCTATCCCTACCTTGTTCTTACCACTTGCCTCCACTTTGTCAAAGGATCAGGTTGCTATATCAGAGCGAAGCCCAGTTGCTATATCAGAGCGGAGCCCAGTTGCTATTGACATGCCACCACCCAGATCTGAGATGGCTTCAGGTTGGCCCTTTTCAATTGCAGCTTGCCGCAAGATTGAGGAACCTTTTGGATTGAAACTTCTGGCCTGTGATGTGGTCGATGATGGAGCCAAAATTCCAACGGCTAAATCTGCCACAGTTCTTTGCAAATCTTTAATCATTCTCATCAGCTCAGAAGTAGTGGATGCACGGGTTTGAAATGATTGAGGTTCGCGTGCATCCATCATGCATAAGTCCATGCTTTCTGGAATGAACACCTCAGGCTTGGGTAGGTGGGCCAGGGTGATTTATATGCTGGGGTTGAAGGTGGATGGGAGTGTCTGGATTAAATTGAGATGTAGAGGTGATGGGTCAGTACTAGCCCGAGGTCCTTTTGGTGGAGCTATTGTCTCTTCGTTAATAAGATCCTAAATTTTCTAATGGAGGCGAATGCAATGGTTCGTATCGTCACCGTGTTGTTGATGATAGGCACAGTATCTAGCTAGGTCATATCTTGGTGGAAGAGGATTTGGGAGGGGTCGGGGTCCTGGGAGTTCTAGGTACCCTTCTTCTTGCAGCATTTTCAAAGCTTGAGAGAGACTCATGTAAAGAGGATAGAAATTTCAGACTTGGTGCCGTGTTGAAGTGGTTGGCCTTTGACTATTATCGAAAGGAAGATTTTTGATGGGTATGGTTGCAGTGTTTACTTCTTCTGAGCATTTTAAAACTACGCTACCACTGGTACTAGCATCAGAAGTACGAACGACATTCTTCCTCATAAACTCATTACTTTCCACAATGTGCCCATGTCTGATGGCTTCCTTGATTTGAACCCCAATGTCATGGAGGTCCTTAAAATTGAATATCATATTCTGCAATGTCTCAGCTTGCCTAACCATATCTTGCTACAGTGAATCCACTGATTGTTGAAAACGAATCAGTAAATCGTCTAGATTTGTCGAAGGCTGTGTTATGATAGAGGTGGATGCTCGTGCTCTGAACAAAGGTGATATGACTGGTGACTGTCGGATCAGTTGAACCACTGGCGAAAGAAACATTGGTCACCCTGGAACTCAATCTCTAACCTGACAAAATCTATCAACACAAGCCCAATGTACCCGAGGGATATCGGAGCCATCTGAAGCTATGGTTTCGGGACTACTTAGCAAAAGAGAAAACAAACAGCATCTCAGTTTGATTTCACCAGAATAGATATGAGCATAGCTAAATGACTATTCTCTTTACTGAATTATGCCCCAAAATTTTCTACCACAACACTGATATTCTCAAACTGATACCCAGACTTACAACTGATACATACATTCCTGTAGGGACACTCCCTAACAGCACATATCAAGCAAGTGAGAGCCAAAACACCCCTATGGTGGGGTAGGGTTTCCCTGTCCTAGTTTCGTCAGGAGCTAGGGGTTCACTACGCACGTATGTGGTTTCATACAATCCTACATTCGGGTGAGCAACCTGTCCTAGTTTGGAACAGTCTCTATGGCTTCCGATATGTAACTAGGTCAGATGGTCAAAGGGGGTACCTCAGCAAGACCACCTAATATACCTCTCGTACCTAACACCGAGAAGTGAAAGGAGGATCAAACAGTATAGCGGTAGTCCAGATCCACGGTATAGCGGTAGTCCAGATCCAAGGTTTGTGTTCCCATCGTGGGAGAGCCCGCAACTGGTCAGCCTTATGGCACGCTTTTCCAAGCATGTCTCCGGCAAACCGTTCAGGAATAGCAGATGGCAAACACTGTGACTTAGGCACACCTATGCAAATGCAATGCAAATAAACACACAAATGTAAATAAAACAACATATCATGAGCTCGAGTCAAGTTCTCTAAATCCCCAGCAGAGTCGCTAGAAACTGTAGACGCAACTTTCTTCACGCACCCCGCTTTCGCAGAGGCGCGAATTGGTCTCACTATAGTTCGGCCTCTGGTCATGGTTCTGAATCTAATCTCACAAAGTGCAATATGAGACTGATAAACACCAAAGAGTCCAATCCGGCAAATCATTTTGGAAAATCGAATTTGAATCAAATAATGCGAAAATTGGACTACTTTGCCAGAATACTGAGTCGCCACCTCAATATTTTATTTTTTGGAAATTTAGGAAACCCTGACTCGTACCAAAGGCCATGTGTCCATCATTACTAAAGTTGCCTCGGCTCGGGAACGTGGGTCCGAGAGGGAAAGGTCCTGAAATAAGCACCCCTGCTCGCCCGATCAAAGGATCAACCCCTACTAAGCATGATATATTGTTTTATAAACACATGTGTTCTTATCCCAGTTTTAATCTAACTTTACTATGTGATGCGCACAGTATACAAGTATAGACTCAATCACGAGAATTTGAACAAAACAACTCATGTTTGTTTTTTAAAATAGTTTGAAAGTGCTACTCACAAGTAGGCTAAAGCGTGGATTTGCCACCCTCAAGTGGGCTTTAAAACATGATTTTGCCACTTCGCAAAGTGGGCTTAAAACTCACAATCATCGAGCCGTTCTAATTCAGGCAATCAAGCCTTCACCCATGGGCATTCAAACAGTTAAGCATTTAAGCAAATAGCCTCATGGCAAGTATGCTATCATGGCAACACTCACACTCATGCAAAGATGCTAAAGTGTAATACTTACAGTGTACTCCGAGCCAAAACAAAAACTAGTTAGAAATTATGCATGATCCTAACTATACAAGAATGCCTAATGCAACACATGCAATATGCAACTAACAGGCTCGGCTATCTAGGATGGCATATGAATGTGACGATTTGATACATGTATTCAAATAAGTATTGAAATACGATGCAGTTTGAATGATGCACCGAGCCCGGTGCATGCAAAACAAATGAATGACGCAAATATGCAAGGCATAAGGTACGCTAATTGAAAATGTCCCTAAACTAACCATCGAAAGTGGTTAAGTAAAAGGGAGAAAGAAATGGGGTTGGAAGACATGCACACACGCGCGCATCCTTATTACAAAATTGCGTCCTCGAAACGGAGGGTCCGAATAAAAGAGCTAAGCTAATCTATGCTGAGCTAATTATTACAAATCAACCAATTAACTATGCTAAGCTAATTAATTATTACATAATTTCAATTTAAATAACTAGTTACACAAACTAATTAGAATATTACAACAATTGAATAATTAGCTATACTAACTAATTAAGGCGATAAAGTGGCCTCACAGACGAGGGAGATATGCATGCTCAATTGGCGTCCGCTCGATAATCCATTGCTTTGCCGTCAATTGCCTTTGTTTGCACTCGCCTTGGTTTTTGAACATTGAACCAACCTCCACACTACTTCTGCTCCAAAATAGGACCATTTCTGCACAAACATAGACTGGTGGCCGATCGGCCACAAAAAGTGGCTGCCGGCCACCTCACCTGGCCAGCCGGCTAGTGAAAGTGGTCGGTCGGCTACCTCAAGTGGCCGATCGGCCACCTGCTTTTCCAAACTTCTGGTTTTGCTACAACAAAAGCACAACAATGTATCTACAAGGAAATGTGTGCACTGCCACCCTCCTAATCATTTTTCAAGCTCAAAGTAGTGTGGCGCTTGGTTCTTAAGCCACCAATCAAGCATCTCAATGCATGATGGCCAAAGGACCGAGCTTGTACAAGCTTAGTGAAAGCGCACATAAGACTCAAAGTGTGTCCACCCTATTATAGATACCCCATTTTTTACCGTCCTCAAGACTTGGTTGTGCTTGCAGGTACATCCAGCAACAAGTTTGGTTGTTCACCGAGCATTCAAACTTCGTAGTGGAACGTCACAGATTTGTGCTTTCCAAACCTTGTTTCATTTATGCCCCATCTTTGGACCATGCTTTGGTCCCTCCCTATTGCTTATTTTAGTGCACTGCCGGCCATGATCAAGGGCTGCCGACTATGGTCTAAGCCCTGCCTGCCATTGATGATGCCTGCCGACCATCAATGAGACACTGCCGGCCATCTTGTTTCAACACATAGTGTTTTAGATATTTTGAGCCAGCTGTGGCTCACTCAGCCATCCTCCATACACGCGTATGGATGGATGGAGGCAAGTTTAAGCTTGTCAAGCAAGCTTTTGCTTGCCTTGCCTATATAAGGGGAGGGGCTTCCCCCTTAGAGAGGGTTCAGAAATTTTAGAGACAAAATATCTCTCTCTCTCTCTAGATCTCTCTCTCTATGTATATATATATTATGCTCTGTAGTGTTTGAAAGTGAGTATTCTTGGCATATTTGCACACAACCCTCTTAGCCTAACCTCTTGACCTTGGAGCTGAGATTCCATAAGGCTTGTTTGAGCTCCCAAAACTTGGTTTTTGCCTCAGAAGTGCTAGTTTTGTTGTGGTTCTTCAAGGGTGAGTAGTTACCCTCTTTAAGCTTTGTTTTGCTTAAGTGTTTAGCCATCTTTGCATGCTTCTTTTGGCTTAGCTTTCAACTATAAAAACTTCTATTTTTAAGTTTTAAAAATGGTTGTTTAAGGCCTCTTTGGTGTTAAGGGTGTTCTACCCTCTTGTGTGCCTTATTTGTTTAAGCTTGGTGCCAACTTTTAAAGCTTTAGAGGCACCCTTTTTTTGGCCTTTCTACCACTAAAACTCAGAGGAATTTCAGTAGTAGAAACCATGTTTTAAGGTCTAAAGTAGGAGGGGGTGGCCTCCCCTCCTTGCTTCTTGGTTCTATGTCTTGTTGGCCTCATACTTGAGCATATTTTTCTAGCATGTGTTGGCTTGATCTCAGCCTATTTTTGGTCCTATTTCAGTATGTTGTAGCTCTGTTTTGGCTTGGTTGAGTCATCTTATGCATGCTTCATGTACTTGTAGTACAATCCTACTCATAAGCCTAACATACTTCATGATTTGGCATATTATTCTGGCATGTATTGGCTTCATTCCAGCATGTTTTTGGTCATTATTTGACATGCTTTAACTCTGATTTTGGGTGTTTGGGTCACCTCTTGCATGCTTTTGATACTTGTAGTGCAATCATGCTTGTTGGCCTAACATGCTTCATGCTTATAGTTCATCATTCTAGCATGAGTTAGCTTTGCTCCAGCACATTTTTGCCACTAATTTAACATGCTTGAGGTCTGTTTTAAGTGGTCTTGGTCATATATGCTTAGCTTTGTATAGCTATAGTGTAGTTGGACTTTACTAGCTTTGTGTTTGAGATCTGTAGCATGCTTTGAATGTGAGGATTGCATTCCTTAGCCTCACTTCTTACTTGATTTCAGTGTGTATAGTGTAGTCACACTCTCACATGTTCTCCTCTTTCAATGCTTTTGAGAGATGTCACTTATGCCTTGTTTATGAGCTAATATGTATGTATGCTTGCCTAAGATTGTGGGCTACCAGTTCAGCATGTTTTGGCCTTTATTTTGGGCATGGTTAAGGTCTCTCCATAGTCGGTTTGGTCATTTGTGCTACGTATTGCATGCCTCTTGTGTAGAGCACTTTGCTAGCCTCATGCTTTAAGCCCTATGGCATGTCTTATTTGCGATGTTTATGTGATATGGCATCATTAAACATGTTATTTCAGAGCATATAGTCTTGCTATACTCTCATGTATATCACTCCTTAATTGTGTTTGAGAGTTGAGCTTTGTGCCTTGTTTGCGAGCCATAACTTGAGCATGCTTTTCTTGTTTCTTGTGCTTAAGTTTCATCATATTACAGCCACTGTTTTGGCATGCATGAGGACTGTTTGGGGCTGGTTTAGTCCATTGAGCATTGTATTGCATGGTCCTAGTGTTGTATCCTTCACTAGTCTTGACGCTTAAGTCTCTTAACATATTGTGCATGCGTTGTTTGTGTGTTAGAGTCTTGCGTTTCATGCCAAGATTAGCATGTTGTTTGCATAGCATGTTGTTTGTGTGCATTTCATCGTGTTCAACAGGACGTTATGTTGAACATAAGGTGGATTGGTCCACTTCATACTCAAAGTGATGAAAGTGAGCCAATCCCCTTTGTCTCCATTGCCTTTGACCTCTCATGATAAGGCCATGGTCTTAGAGTCTTGTTTGCATTGCATTTATTGAATATGTATAAGATTGGATCTTTGGCCATCAAGCATTGCATGCTTGATTGATGGTCTTGAATCTAATAATGC
This sequence comes from Camellia sinensis, assembly GCF_004153795.1. NCBI lineage: Eukaryota > Viridiplantae > Streptophyta > Magnoliopsida > Ericales > Theaceae > Camellia > Camellia sinensis. The sequence goes on along the minus strand of NW_021025011.1, from coordinate 1,535,174 downwards.
CTCTCCCTTGATGTTTTGAGGTGATATGGGGTGGCACGGTACATACATGCCCTAGGGAGACCCTCTATTTCCTCTGTTTTTGTGCTCTGTTGCAGAATGGTGTCACAGCACACCAGTGGTCGGCAGTGCCACAGTGATGGCCGGCACCCTTCCATCCTTGGCCGGCAAAGGCCCACTCTTGGCCAGCAGGTGCCCGGCAGCCACCTTTCATGGCCAGTAGGCCACTGGTGCATTCCCCAAGCTTGATTTCGTAAGGTTCAACAGCAAGTTCTCAAGGACACCCTGTAGACAAAGCCTCAAGAGAGCAATTGAGAGCTTTTCGAAGCGGCAACCGAGAGCATTCACCCTTCATTGTTCAAGGTAGAAGCTGAGGCAGTCTAATTTGCACATCTTGCATGCTTATTTAGATGCCATGATTAGTTAATTTGTTAATTAATTAAGTGTTGTAATAATTAGTAAGTAGATTGCTTATTATTCAATTTGGTTGTGTAATAATTAGTCTAATTAGATTATTAGATTAGTTAATTAGTTTAGCTTAGATTAGCTTAGGTTTTATTCGGACCCTCCGTCGAGAGGGCGTATTGTTGTAATAAGTGTGCGTGTGTGTGTGCATGTCTTCCAACCCCCCACTTATTTCTCTCTTTTACTTATCAGCTTTTGATGGTTACTTTAGGGCATATTTCGATTAGCACACTTTATGCTTGCATGCATGCATCATTCATTTGTATTGCATGCACCGGGCTCGGTGCATCATTCAAACTGCATCGTATTTCAATACATTTACTTGAATACGTGTTTCAATTCAAAGCATGTTATCGAGTGTTGCATTCATATGCCATCTTAGATAGTCGAGCCTACTTAGTTGCATTTTGCATGTGTTGTATTAGGCATTGTTGACATAGCTAAGATCATGCATTGATTACTAACTAGCTTCTGTTTTGGCTTGGAGTACACTGTGAGTGTTTATGCTTTAGCATCCTTGCATGTGTGTAAGTGACTGCCATGATAGCATGCTTGCCATGAGGCTATGTGCTTAAGTGATTAACTGCATGAATGCCTGTGGATGAAGGCTTCATTGCTAGAATTGGAACAATTCATCAAAATGTGCGTTTTAAGCCCACTTGTTTGTGGCAAATCATGTTTTAAGCCCACTTGAGGGTGACAAATCCGCGTTTTAGCCTACTCGAGGGTAACAACTTCAAACCATTTTCGAAAAACAAACATGAGATGTTTTGTTCCAAATTAAGTGATTTAGTCTTTACTTGTATGCTGTACGCATCACATAGTAAGTTAGATAATAACCGGAATAAGAACACATGTGTTTTCAAAAATAACATATCATGTTAGTAGAGGCCGATCTTTGATCGGGCGAGCGGGGGTGCTCACGAAGTGACCTTCCCCTCTCGTACCCAAGTTCCCGAGCCGAGGCAACTTTGGTGCTGACGGACACGTGGCCTTAGGCACGAGTCAGGGTTTCCTAAATTTTTCAAAAATAAAATATTTAGGTGGCGACTCTAAAATCTGGCAAAGCAATCCATGTTGGGCGCTTTTTTATTAAAATCGATTTTTCAAAACGATTTGTCGGATTTGGACTCTTTGGTGATTTATTAATCTTACACTGCACTTTGTGAGATTAGATTCAGAACCGTGACAAGAGTCTGAACTGTAGTAGTTAGAGCCCAATCCGCACCCTCCCCGAAAGGGGGGCACGTGGAGGAAGTTCGGGCAGTCTACACCTATCATGTATGATCAAGGGTGATAGTGACCAAGAAATGCAACACGTTTCATCACTATAAGTATGAAACATCTCACATTTCTTGTGTTTGGATTAACGTCCGATCCAAACACATGCAATGCAACACAAATGCTTATCTTATTCATGTTTTACTTGTCCACTTTCTTGTTTACTCATTTTACATTACCAAACCATTCTTTACTTGATTTGTCCAATGTGAAAGTCCTCTAATGAGAGAGGGGTTAACCGAAAGAATGGTTTAAGGCATGAGAGAGATCATGCCTTTGGCTAGGAGGAATCCTCATAAGTGGGTTAAAGCCATTTAGGCACAAACTCTAACTCATGCTTAAACACAATCTTATGGCCAACAAGCCCCCAAAGCAAAAGGAAAAATGATGAAATGAGGGAGGTGGTAGATATTCAGTGCTGAAATAGCATGACAAGTAATGCTAAAACATGCAATCAACAAATGCACAACATGTTAAGGGCCAAGAGCATCAAAGCTAGTGAAGTGTATTACACTAGAAGCATGTATTATCGAGCTCAAACAACCAAACCAGCTATGGACAGGCCTAAAACATGCCAAAACAGTGGCCTAAACATGTTGGAATTAAGGCACAAAAGAGTAAAAGACCATGTGCACATGTTGGCTCGCAAGCAAGGCATAAGGCACAACTCTCAAAAGCAATTAAAGAGCGATATATGTGAGAGTGTGACAGAGGTAAATACACTAAAATCATGTGCTAAATGATGCTATATCATGCAAACATCACATTCACAACATGATAGAAGCCTTAAATCTCAAAACTAGTCAAGGGCCTTGCACTGCAGCTATGCAAAACATGAACCATATGACCAAGATCACTCAAAACAGAGTTAAGGCATGACAAAACATGAGCAAAATCATGCTAAGATAGAGCTAACACAAGCTAAAATGATAGGCTCACTCATTAAGCAAGTTAAGCTAGTAAGAATGATTACACTACAAGTGTAAGAAGCAAACAAGAGGTGCTCAAACTAGCCCAAAACAAAGTTGTAACATGTTGAAATAAGGCCAAAAACATGCTTAGATCAGGCCATGAGATGGTAGAAAAACATGCTCAACTAGTACGCCATCAACACATGCAAACATGACATGAGGAGAGGGGACCACCCCCTCCCATTTGGGACCTCAAAACCAACTTTCTATCACTGAAATTCCCCTGGAATTCAGTGGTTAAAAGGCCAAAAAAGAATTGTTTTTAAAGGCTTTAAAAGATGGCACAAAGCTTGGCAAACAAACTACAAAAGAGAGTGGACCACCCCTAACTCCAAAATGGCCTCAAACTACCATTTTTAGGACTGAAAAAAAGAGGTTTTTATAGTTGAAAACCAGGCCAAAAACTATTTGCAAAGGTGGCAAAACAAGTGTGCAAAAATAAGTTTAAAAGGGGTAAGTGTTTACCTTTGAAGCACAGCAGCAAAATAGCCAAAATTCTGAGCTTGAAACACCTTCCACCAGCCTAAAATAGGTTCCAAGGGACCTCAGCCCAAAGATATGCAACTTTGATGAAGGATGTCTAGGCAAAGGAGAGGTGTATCTCTACTTCTATGCACACTCTCTTCTTGTATGCACAAAAGGGCAAGAGAGAGAACTCTAGAGAGAAAGGGATGTTGAGAGAGAGAGAGAGATATTTTAGAGAGAGAGGTTCCCAAACTTTTTAACCTCTCAATATATGAGATATGGCCTCCATATATAGCAATATAAGAGCCTTGGTCGAAATATCTGCAAAACAGATAGCTAGCGCTTGTGTACAACAGCTGGAGGGAAAAGATCAACAAAATATCTGAGTTTGGGACACTAGTAGCTGGTCGGCTGCTTCAAGTGGCCGGTCGGCCACTAAAAATCTACGTCCAGACCCGACTTCAAACGGGCATAACTCCTTCATCTGGACTCCTTTTTAGGTCATTCTTGTATCTAAATTGAAGCCCCCGAAAGTAAGATTTCCAATGGTGGCAGCCTCACATAGAAATTTCATGTGTGCTAAGAGATATCCCTCTTTTAGTGAAGACTGATCATTTCCTCCTCAATTGGATTGATGGCCAACTTCAACCAACCATATCTCTCTCATCCGGACTCGGCTTTGGGAGATTCTTGAGTGAAAAATGAAGCCCCGAAAGTCTTCTTTCCAACGGTGCTGGCCTCATAGCAGAAATCTAAGTGTACAAAAGGATAGACCTGATTTGGTGAATGCTGTTCAATTCTCTCTTAACGGTTGATGCCCAACTTCTTCCGCAACTGGGTTTCTTCCCTTTCCTCCAATTTTCTTCAACCCCAAACCTCTAAAAAAGATGTTTTAAAGATTTTTTCAAAGAATTCACCTCTCTTTCATGCATTTCCACTTTGCCCTTGCTCAGTTTACCGAAAAGCGCAACATTTAACAAAATGCAAGCCTCGGAACATTGTAGAAGCATTTTCAAAAATGTTTTGAAATAGAGGGTTTTAAGGTCTAAATTATTTCTGGTCAAAAGGCTTTGGTCCAAAAATGGGGTATAAGGTTAGGATTTGAGGCTCGTCTTGCCGAAGAAATCGAACCTTTGCACTACACACCTTTCATCACCAAGTAAAAAATCTGTAGCGCCAAAGTCTTAAGGGCGGTCAAAAATGAGGTGTCTACAATAATACATTCACTTCAAATCAAAATAACATAAACAAATAGATACCCCCAAGGGTTTACAAGTTTCCAAGGCTTAGGCCTGGTTACACAAAATGGTTATTGAAACCCACACAAATACAGCCCCTGGCTTACAAACAGAATTATAGCAAAATGAGAGCCTTGTGCTCTCAACACATATTTCCTCGCCTTTAGTTAGGTGGAATCACCACATCTTTTCCTGCACAAAAATCCCGTAGGGTGAGAATAAAGCCCAATAGGAAATCCTTAACAAAGTATACACATTTTATACAAGTCTCAAGAGATGAATGCACATGCCATGCTATGTCTTTTTGCAAATAAATCATATCTTCATCTTTTGAAAACCATCATGCTCAATGATGCCATGAAATGTCCATTGTTCAAAACATAACAATTTAATTCAAGAGGCAGTAAATACAACTCTGGTAATCCCTAGGTCGATGTCTGCAAGTAGATTATACGAGTACTACCAAATTGTCATTTTTACCGATATTAATCGGAAGGCTCGACACCTATCCGTACGGGTTTTCGGTCTTTCACCCTGGACTCTCAGGCCAACTTATTCAACATCATCTACACCACCTATCAAGACTTACCAACATATTTACCCCAAAACCATTCCAAGAAAACTTGTTTCTCAATATTTTTTAAAAATTCCCAAATTTCTAGGTTTTCTCACCAAAACTATACAACTCAAATCTTTTGAAAGAAAACTTTCCAAAATCATCTTTTCTTCAATCAACAAAGATCAAAACCCATAAGATCATTTTAAAAGAATAATCAAAATTGCTCAACTTCTTAAATCAACAAACAATTTTCAAAGCTATCAAAGGATGATTTCGAAAATTATCTAGATCTTGCAAATATATATATATATATATATAACTCTAAGAAAATCCCTACCTCAAGTATTGAAGAAAAATTGAGATGAAACCCCAAAATCAACGATGCCAAAACTCGATCTTCACCACACACAACGAAGCCCTCAAGATGATAACCAACTTTGGTGAAGAACTTAGGTCTAAATCCCAATGGATTTGGAGAAATTAAAGAGAGAATATGACTTCTAGAGAAAGAAGCTCCAGATTTGGAATTTTGGAGAGTTTTAGAGAGAGAGGACTGAAAAAGTGATTTAAAATATTAGATTCACGAACTGATATAACATGGTCCGCTCGAGCGTAGAAAGCCCCGCTCGAGCGTCAAATACACCTTCCTAGTACTTTTACAGATAGGTCAAACTTCTGGAACCAAACATTCTCCGCTCGAGCACATAAACGGCCGCTCGAGCAGACAAGCAACTTCGAATGCATTTTGCATTTTTGCTTCGGGAGCGTTGCCCTTAGACCTACCAGGGGCGCTGCCCCCTCGACCCCCGCGAGCTGACCAGGCAGCTCGATCCGCGACATAATTAGCGAAGTGGCAAAACATGAAAGATACGCTACAACCCGATACAAATATGAGACATTACCTGTTCCAAACACACCGCTACAACCCGATAACCAAAATAAGGAGAATACATGGAACTAAGAAACGTAACACCGTTCAAAATCATACCAACCTAAGCCTGAAACACCACAAAGAGACGGATCAAAACCGGGATCGCTACAGAGAGAGAGAGAAAGAGAGAGAGAGAGACTTGTTGTAACGAGTGCCGGACGGTGACGTGTAGGTTGGCCCATGCGACAAAGATAGACTGACAGTGTGACGAAGATGGATAGGTGAGGGAGTGACAGAGAGAGATATAGAAAGTAAAATAGATGCATCTAAACTGAGAGAGAAATCTATGGTTCAATTTTATTTTTTATTGATTTTAAGCATTTGGTGAAGAAATTTGGTTTTCCTCTCTAAAATTTTTTACTATGGTGACGAAAAATTTCATCTCCAAAATGGCGCCAAATCTTCCGCCAAATTTTCCAGGGGCGGGAAATTGTTTTGTGATGAAAAATAAAATTTAGAGATGAATAAAATTTTCGTCACCTATTGTTTTATTTGATTTTAAGCATTTGGTGACGTAATTTGATTTTCATCTCTAAAAATAGTACAATTGGAGGCGAAATCTCCTTTTCATCACTAAAACATGTATATTTGGAGACGAAATATTTTTTCATCATGTGTTTTCGTCACCATAGACCTTTTTTGTTGTAGTGTCGGGGAAGAAATCTACTATGGTGGGAAAATTGTAACACTTTGAATTTCTTTTCTTTTCTTTTCACTCGAGCGAAGAATTGTTCGCTCGAGCGATCTTTTGAGGCATCTAGTACTTTTGTTTGCAGGCTTGAGATGCTGAGAGTTGGCTGTGTTTGTTCGGGCGCAAGAGTGGTCGCTAACCCACTTTTTGTTCTTTTTCTCTCTTTTCTCTCTTTTCTCCCCCTCCCCTCTTCATGTTCGAAAACCCTAGCCCAAAAACCTTTGAATTCACCTTATCACACCAAGGATCCACCTTAGATCATGCAAGATTAGTAAAGGAGGAATGAAGATCTTTCTCTTGACCAATTGAATTGGGAATTCGTTGGAGTTCTTGCTTGGGTCTTCATTGTTTGCTCACCTTCTTGAGGTAGGGAGTTCTCTTAACTCTAATCATTTATGATTTCATTCGATTATGTTGTATTATGAGAAGTATGGCTTGATTTGAGCTTGAAATCTTTGATGTTTATATTCAAAAATTGGGGTTTTCACTCAAACTTCTGAAATATTTAGAATGTTGTAAGATATTAATGGGTAATATTTGATGATTGGTAGATTTGATGATGAAATAGAGAAAATGCCTAATTTTCTTGAAACCCTATGTTTGAGATTTTGTTTTTAAATGAGGGTTTGAATTAAAATTGTACTTTATGTGAAAATTTCAATTAATCTTCTCAAGTATTTGTGTGTGGAATGGGATTGGTGTTACGATGATGTTAATGAAGGATTTTAGGAAGTTGTTTGGGTGGAAAATTCAACAATGTTGAAAGGTTCAATGTACGAATTAGTATTTAATTTAAATTGATGGCGAGGATGACATTGGGACATGGAAATATATATGTATATCATATCATATTCATTGGATTGCTTTTTTCTGTGATTGAATTAGACGTCAATTAAGCTACAATATTATGAACTCTTCTATTGCATTGCATCCACAGAGTGTTGGATTAAGTGTTGGGTTACGTAATTGGGTGTGTGCAAATTTAGAACGTGTTGTGTGTATTAAGGTGCCCAAATGCCCTTCCATGCTCGAAGGGCGGAGAATGTAGGAATGTCACTGGTATATGGTTAAGGTGCCCAATTGCCCTTTCGTTCTTAGCGCTAGTAAATGTGGGGGATACGGTTGAATAAATGTGTTGGGTGTCCAATTGCCCCTCCGTGCTTGGTGGCTGGTAAATGTGAAGGTATTTTTAGAAATGTAAAAGGTGTTCAATTGGCCCTCTGTGTTTGATGACCGATAAATCTGGAGGTGTTTTTCGTGCTTGGTGGTCGGTAAATGTGGAGGTATTACGAGATGTGTTTTGGGATTTCACAAAAACGGAAAAAGAAATGTTTTGAAGAAGTGAGGTCCAAGTGTAGAGTCCATCGTGAGTTTAAAGCTTACATTGAGCATTGAATGCCAAACAAAGTTGCAAGACTTGTACATTATGAGGTGTTGCATGAATGTAACTAATATGAACATATATATATATATATATATTTCTTTATTTATATTGTGTTAAATTTATTTCTTACTGGGCGTCGTTGCTCACTACCGTTTTATGGGTTGAATATTCCCAAATTCCAAGTGATCAAGGTGTGACTCATTTGTTGAGAAGTAAATAGAGTTCTAGATGGAGCACTAAGGTCTTTTGATGTTTCTTGTTTCTGCTACGTGCTTACCTACCCAAATAGAATTTTATTTTATTTGTGATCAAGGCCCTTAACATTGAAATGTATAAGTCTCTAGGGCAATTTGATAGATATTTTTTTCTGTATAGCTTCTTGTACTACAATTTGGTGAAATGTATGAGATGACTGATTTGCGAGAAACAGCTGGGTTTTTTTATTTATAATTTGTTATCTTTATTTATCCAAAATTTATTGAGGTTTTGGAATTAAATAATAATAATAATGTTAATTTTCAGGGTGTGAGACAATGTGACAAGTGACTTAATTTGATTAACCAAATACTTATTTACTGTGTCATTGTAGTTTAATTTGATTAGTCAACGATTTACTACATTATTTTAACACGCGGCAATATTTAATTTGATCATCATGTAATCTTGATTAGTTACCAATTAGACATGTGGTATGATTTGACTTGACAATAATTATTTCATATTTTGTAGGCTTTTGTAGAATGTGACAATTTGTAATTTGTTAAATTTTTACATGCTTACATCAAGATTCAATTGTGGACTTTATATTTAAAATCTTTTAAAATTTTCAATATTATTGGATGGAGTAATAGTTAATAATTTATAAAATTTTAAAGATAAAACAAAATAAAGATTTAAATTCTTGATTTATTTTCCGTATCAATCTCACAAATTAAAGTTTATTTTCTTATTTTTTTATTTTCACAAATCAAGGAATTTGAAATATATTATCATAATATTCGAAGTGTCAACAATTATAATTAAAGTGGAAAGCCTAATGATTTTATGACACATGTATTTATATATTTTTTTAATTAAGAAGTCTAGAAAAATTGGATTAAAAGCTTTGAGTTCATACACCTATGAATATGTGTACCTACATAATAGTATAGATACAGATTTACCTTATAAGAAATTAATAATTGAATTAAAAATGAGAGACAAATCTAAAGTAAATTAGAGAGGTACAAAATCTAAAAGTTTTTTTATGAGAAAGCTATCAAATTTCATTTTTTTCTTTGCGCAAAAATAATAATTATCAAAATATAATTAAAATATGACAAAAATATCTCAAGTAAAATTTTAAGTCTCCTCCTTCACCACCACATACAACCACCTCCATTACTGCCAACCACTAGCCACTAGAGACCATGACCTCCAGCAGTCACCAGTCACCAGTCACTTTCAACGATTGTTTTCTAACAATTAATCAACGGCGACTATCCAATAAACACTTTTTTATATGAATTAAACACAAGTAGGTGTAAATGACATACTGTAATTAATGAATATATATACTCAACACTACAACAAATAAGATTTCAGAGATAATAATTTAATGACGAAATAATTTTTCTGGAACCAAATATTTTAATTGCCAAAAGAGTATTGTTGTATTTTTAGTGATGAAATTGAACGTTAAGTAATGATTTTTTGTGTAAAAAAAAAAAAATTAAGAGGAATAACATAAGGCATCGTTTAATCCCAATCCTCTCCATTCGGCAAACAAATGAAGTAAAGAATAATTGATGAGATTACATAGAGGAGAGACTAGTAGTGTGTGTACTAGTAGCGGACACATTATGTGTGTTGACAATTATATAAAAAAAATTAGATATAAAATAATTAAATCTGATAATGACAATTATTTGAAGCAAAGCATATGATTATGATTATGACACCAATTTCAATAAGATAAGGCTTTGTTGAATACGGTGGTACTACATACACCAATTAATATACATACTAATATATCAACTAGTATTATACCATTAATACTGACTCCACTTATTATATAAATTATAAATATTTAAAAATTTTAAAATTATACCACATCATCGATTAATATACTAATTAATATATTAATTGATACATATAATATTATCCATCTTATTATGTGAAAATCACATATATTCATATCTATACTATATATTAAGTAAAAGGGGGTTTTTAACCCCAAGGCTTGTGGAAGCTCCAATCTCCTGATCCTAATTTTCTAAATTTTTGATTTTAAAAAAAAAAAACTCAGCATTTATTGACTTCTCTCACCCCAACCTCAGCATTTATTGACTTCTCCCAACCCACAATCCCTTTTGACTTCTCTCATAATTATAGCAACACCCTTTTCAATTTCTCCCATACACTATGGTTACAAAAAAAAAAAAAAAGAATTTAGCTATAGATCTCAAAAAGAAATAACATCTAAATTTGAATTATAATTTAATAATATAATTATGTTTTTTTTTTAATGTGTATCTATCAAAATTTTAAAGCACTTAATGGGACAAATTAATCAATTTTCCAAAATTATTGATTTTTAATTTACGAAATAGATTAAAAAAAACTATTGACTGATTTATTTATTTAATAACAAAAATATTTCATAATCTCTCCCTCCTAATCTCTCTCACAAATTTTCAAAAAAAAAAAA
>NW_021025011.1:1489718-1515713 GCF_004153795.1 Camellia sinensis | reverse complement strand
TTTTAGTAGGTTAAAATTTTTGTGTTTGGGAAGATGATTGGATTTTTTTGTGGTTGGATGTGATGTTTGTAAGAGAAAAAGTGAAATGATTATGGGTTTGATGTGATATTTTGTCTTATTAGCTATTTTAGCCTATTTTGTCTTTTTGTGAATTTTAGCCTAAACTAAGCTATTTTTTTTCTTGCCAAACACCCCCGGAATTAAAATCTTGGTGATCACCGCCACAATTGTAAATTTATTAGGCCAAAGAGCATTTTTGAAGGATGTAGATGGTGTATGACAAAACATACTCAAATCTAGAACAACTGGCTTGTTTCCTATTTCCCTGAAATTTGTCTAGACAAGTGGTTGGTTTTACCTATCAAATGAAAATTGCTCCATTTCCTTCAGAATCGACTCTGCAGATTTATTTATTTATTTTTTTTCCTGATTGACTGAGGATTATTTTTTCTTTCTCCATTGACTGAGGATTATAGAAGTAATTAACATTCTAAAACATCTAAGGAGGTTTTCTCCTATCCATTTCTATGATAAAAAAAAGTGAAACCTGCAGCGTTAGTAGGATAAGCTTTTCTTTTAATGATTCTTATAGCTTGAACATCCAAGTGGGGTATAACAGGATATTCTTAATAAGAAGTCACCTATATGAGTGTGAACTGGGCCGGTTCTGTGAGAATTGAGAATGCTAAATTCTTTAGAGGACTCATGAATTACCAAGTATTGTTTAGGGTCAAAATGAACACAATCGTAAGAACCAAACTGTGTCTGCAGATACACTATGTGTAGTTTATTATCTTGGCTTACACAAACAGTTGAACAGTTCAAGGCATCGCGTCCACTGGTTAGCCAATAAGTCCGATTAGCTTTCACTATAGGAGGTTCAAAACCAAAAGCTACCTATCTCGACGTAGTGTATCTTCTTAATGTACTCTTTTTTTGTTTTTACATTTTGTTGCATGTCCGTTATCGTGAATTCCATTTATGTGGGGGATTGCTGGAAAATAGCTTTGGAATAAACCTTATGTTTTTGTTAACTTTGAGCATTAATTAAGGTAGGACCAAAGCGTTATTTTTAACGTTACTAATTGGGTTCATATTTAAGCAGTGAATAACATCGTCTATTTGGTTGCTCAAAACCATTTCCAGATGAATGAGAATTCAATGCGCATTTTCGTGTTCGTGGATATGGCTTTAGATGGGTTGGTTTGCACCAGAGTTGGTGGCAACGAAAGAGCGCCATTGCATTGAATTTGAGAAAAAGTTGAAAACCAAAATTTTCTTTAAGATTGTTAGGAACGTGATTCGGAACTATGACCGTCTTGTAGAGTCGGCGACATACGTAGATATTTATATGCAAGCCAAGGAGGAGAGGCTTCGGAGTTCGAGGTCTAGGGGCCAAGAGTCTCAAGAAGACTATAGGCAGAATAATAAGAGCAGAAATACCTTTTCATCCCAGTCCCAACCACAGCAGTCTCGATCTACTTTTCCTTTGCCTAGTGCAGGCCCGAGAAAGAGTACACAGAGTGGCTTTTCTTGTTTCAAGTGTGGCTAACCGGGTCACAAAGCCTTTGCATGCCCACAGAAGGGAGGAGGGCAGTTAATGTTACCGCCACTGCCACCTAATCGATCTCAAGGTCAATCTCAGTCCCAGAATAGAGGTCAGGGGTTTTATTGTTTTCAGTGTGGTCAGCCGGGCCACATGAAGAGGACTTTCCCACAGTTGGGAGGCGCATCTAGCGCATCTAGCGCATCTGGGTTGAGGAAGACTCAAAGCCACCAGCAGACTCACTCAGTTTAGACCTCACAAGTTGACCAGGAAGTTGCTTCGGCTCAGTCAGTGCACCAGGCCTATGCTCTGAGAGAGGAGCAAGTTCATCAGGGGCCACGGGGGCGTGTGTATGCTTTTACCACGCCAGAGCAGTTACAAGGATCCTCAATTGTGAGAGGTATTTTTGTTGTGTGCAATACTTTGGCTAATGTGTTGATAGACACGGGTGTGTCTCATTAATTTATATCTGCTGCATTTGTTTCTGCATTAGGGTTAGAGGTGGCACAATTAGCATCTCCACTCAGAATAGAGTCACCTGTTAGGGGTATGATTGATTTAGACCGGGGGTGTCATGATTGTGAGATAGAAGTCGCCGGGCGTCGACTTCTGTTTACTTTTGTGTTGCTAAACATGTCGGTTTTGATGTCATTCTAGGCATGGACTGGTTATGTTCGTACTGCGCTGTGATAGATTGTTATCGTCAGAGAGTTACAGTTTGCACCTCAGATGGTGATTGTTTTTACTTTCTGGGGAACCGAGTTGATAGGGTCTTGTCACCAGTTTTTGACCCTCGTAGTAAGAGCAAGCTTAATGGCTTTCTTGCAACTCTCTTGAATAGTGAGAGTGACGAGGCTCGTGTTAAATTTCCAAGGGCAGTTTATGAATACTCAGATGTTTTTTCTGAGGATCTTACAAGTTTTTCACCCCACCGAGAGGTAGAGTTCTTCATTGACTTAGTGCCTGGCACGACATCGATTTCCATGGCACCATATAGATTTGCACCAGCCGAATTGCATGAGTTGAAAATTCAACTCCAATAACTTTTAGACAAGGGCTTCATTCGCCCTAGTACATCGCCTTAGAGAATGCCGGCTCTCTTTACGAAGAAAAATGATGGGTCATTACGGTTGTGTATTGATTACAGCAAGTTGAATAAGGTTACCATTAAGAACAAGTATCCTCTATCCAAAATAGATGATCTATTTGACCAACTTACAGGGTCTCGTTGCTTCTCAAAGATAGATTTGAGGTCGGGGTATCATCAATTGAGAGTCCGGGAGGAGGACATCCAGAAAACGGCCTTTTGTACGCATTACTATTAATTCCTTGTAATGCCTTTTGGGTTGACTAATGCACCGGTTTCCTTTATGGATTTGATGAACCGAATCTTCCGAGAATACTTGGACCTTTTTGTGGTCGTCTTTGTGGATGACATCTTAATTTATTCAACCTCCGAGGAGGAATATGAGGCTCACTTACGGGGAGTGCTTGAATTGCTTAAGGAGCACCGTTTGTATGCCAAATTTGATAAGTGCGAGTTTTGGCTCACTGAGGTGAAATTTTTGGGGCACGTAGTGTCGAGTAAAGGAGTGACTGTAGACTCCTCAAAGATAGACGCAGTACAGGATTGGGAACAACCCAAGAATGTTTTTGAGATCCGAAGTTTCTTGGGGTTAGCAAGGTACTATTGACGCTTTGTAAGGGACTTCTCTAGACTAGCTGCACCTTTGATTAAGTTGACTAGGAAGGGTGTTAAGTTTATGTGAAATGAGGCTTGTGAAAAGTCTTTCCAAGAACTTAAGACTAGTTTGACTACAGCACCGGTCTTGATAATTCTGGAAAGGGGTTTGGATTACACCGTCTATTATGATGCATTCAGGGATGGACTTGGTTGTGTCTTGATGCAAGAGGGAAAAGTTGTGGCCTCCGGATCATGACAATTGAAAACTCATGAGAAGAATTGCCCCACCCATGATTTAGAATTAGCAGCGGTAATGTTTGCCTTGAAAATTTGGAGGCATTACTTGTATGGTGAGAAGTTTGAGGTTTTCTCCGATCATAAGAGTCTAAAATATTTGTTTTCTCAAAAAGATTTGAATTTACGTCGACGGAGGTGGGTGGAATTTATGGAGGACTTTGACTTTGAGTTACACTATCATCCGGGGAAGGCCAATGTAGTGGCCGATGCTTTGAGTCGAAAATTTGTGAGTAGTTTGGCAAGTGTGGCTATTCGGGAATGGGATATGCTAGATGTTATTGGAAAGTTTGATTTGCACTTGGGAGAGTCCAGTGAGAGTGCTACCTTGTTTACTCTGAATGTTCAACCTACCTTGGTTAGTAAGGTCATAGAGGCACAACGAAGAGACCGTGGTGTCGAATCAATCCGGGTTAAGATTTCCAATGGGAAGGAAGAGAAAGGTTTGCACATTCACTCGGATCTGAGTGTACGTTACCTAGACTATTTGTTTGTACCAGAATCTTGTAGAGAGGAAGTACTTTAAGAGTTCCATCACTCACGGCTTGCGGTACACCCGAGAGGCACTAAAATGTATCATGATCTTAGTCGCCAGTTTTGGTGGACGGGTATGAAGCGGGGTGTCGCTTTATTTCTATCGAAGTGCCTTACTTATCAACAAGTGAAGGCCATACACCAAAGACCAGCGGGTTTGTTGCAACCCTTACCGATAGCCGAGTGGAAATGGGAGCGTGTTACCATGGATTTTGTAGTTGGGCTTCCTAGAACACAACGAGGCAATGATGCCGTTTGGGTGATTGTTGATAGGTTGACTAAGTCTAGCTATTTCATTCTGTAGACCGCCCGGAACGCTGTTTGGGTGATTGTTCTTAGCTACTACAGTTCGGACTCATGTCACGGTTCTGAATCTAATCTCACAAAGTGCAATGTGAGACTAATAAATCACCAAAGAGTCCAAATTTAGCAAATTTTTTTGGAAAATTGATTTTAATCAAGAAATGCCAAACATGGACTGCTTTTCCCGATTTCACAGTCGCTACCTAAATATTTTGTTTTGGGAAATTTAGGAAACCCTGACTCGTGCCTAAGGCCACGTGTCCGTCATCACCAAAGTTGCCTCGGCTCGGGAACTTGGGTACAAGAGGGGAAGGTCCTGAAATTAGCACCCCCGCTCGCCTGATCAAAGATCAGATTTTACTAATCATGATATGTTGTTTTATAAACCTCATGTGTTCTTATTCCGGTTTTTAGCTAACTTTACTATGTGACGCATACACAATCAAATATGGACTAAGTCACAAGACTTGGAACAAATCAACTCATGTTTGTTTTCGAAAATGGTTTGAATTTGCCACCCTCAAGTGGGCTAAAACGCGGATTTGCCACCTCAGGTGGGCTTAAAACATGATTTTTCCACTTCGCAAAGTGGGCTTAAAACGCGCATTCGTTGAACTGTTCCAATTTAAGCAATCAAGCCTTCATCCATAGGCATCACTTACACACATGCAAGGATGCTAAAGCATAAACACTAACAGTGTACTCCGAGCCAAAAAAGAAGCTAGTTAGTAATCAATGCATGATCCTAGCTATGTTGACAATGCCTAATGCAACACATGCAAAAATGCAGCTAAAATAGGCTTGGCTGGCTAAGATGGCATATGAATGCAACAATTTGATACATGTATTCAAATAGGAATTGAAATACAATACAGTTTGAATGATGCGCCGAGCCCGGTGCATGCAACACAAATGAATGAATGCACACATGCAAGTCATAAAGTATGCTAATTGAAACATGGCCTAAAACTATCCATCAAAAGCTGATAAATAAAAGAGAGAAAGACATGGGGTTGGAAGACATTCACATACTCACACACGCTTATTACAACATTTTGCCCTCTTGACGGAGGGTCCAAATGATATGCTAACTAACTAATCTAAGCTAATTAAACTAATTATTACAAATCAAAACTAATTAACTATTCCTAGTTAACTAATTATTACAAAACAAGCTAACTAGCTAACTACACTAGCTAATTAAACATTACAACATAAATTAATTAGCTAAACACGTTAACTAATTAAGTACAAAACCAAAGTATAAGCTAGCTACGCAAAGCAGTAAAAAGGAGCTTCGGGGCGAGAAGTGCATGCATGCTCGGTCACCTCGTTCGGAAATCCATCGCTATGCCCCAACTTGCCTCTGTTTGCATTTGTTCTCAGAACACTGTACAAACCTCCAGATAGCTTCTGCACCACCATGCAGACCTCTAGGAAGGCTGCTGACCACTTTATGGTGTTGTAGACCAGCTGCCGACCACTTACATTTGCCGCAGACCAGAAAAAGTGGTCGGCCAGCCACTTTTACTGGTCTGCCGACCAAAAAATTCTGCACAACTCCACTTTGCTGCAACAGAGAATAGGAAGGGGCACAGCAATGTATTTGCAAGGTATGTGTGCATAACCACCCTCCCTATTATTTCTTAAGCTCAAAGGGGTGTAGTACTCGACTCTCGGGCCACCAATCGAGCATCGCAATGCACGATGGCCGAGAAGCCAAGATTGCACATTTCAATGTAAATGAATGCACAAATAACACATAAGAGCCTTAACCTCTATCACGCATGATCAAGAGGGTCGTCGACCGAGCAATGAGACACGTTTCATCACTTCAAGTATGAAACGTCCCTCGTTTCTTGTGTTTGGATCAATGCTCGATCCAAACACTATGCAATGCATGCAATATGCTCAACCTATCAATGCTAATGGCATGCAAACAATGCTAATGCAACATCATCAACCTAGCAATGCTAATGGCATGTAGACACAATGCAATGCAACGTAAGCATGCAAACAACAATGCAATGTAACAACATGCAAACAACATGCGAGCACAATGTAATGCCAACAACATGCTATATGGACTTAAACCAAATATGGACAGACCTCAATCATGCCCAAAACAGTGGCCAAAACACTCTTAAAAGATGGCATGAAAGGCTAGAAAATGCATGCTCATGCATTGTCTTACTAATTAAGCATAAGAGCACAACTCTCAAAAGTGCTCAAGGAGTGACAAATGTAAGAGTGTAGCCACATTATAAGCATTGAAATTATGTGTGAAATGATGCCAAATCATCCAAACAACGCAAGTATTCCATGTTAGGGTCCTTAAGGCACAAAGCTACCAAGGAGGACTACACAAGAGGCACGCAATATATGGCACAAATGAATGAACTAGCCATAGACAGAGCTCAAATAGGTCAAAACAAAGACCAAAACGTGCTGAAATGGGAGCTCAAAAGTCTAGGCATGCATGCATACAAGCTAGGCCACAAGCAAGGCAATAATGCATGACCCTTAGAGGCACTCAAAGGGTAAAAGAAATGAGAACATGGAAATGCTAAATGCTCTAAAATAACATGTGAAATGATTCCAAATCATGCACATGTCACAAATGAAGCATGCTAGGAGGCTCAAAGCTTAAAACTAGCATATGCACTTGCCCTATAGCTATGCAATACATGAAGCATATGGCCAAGGCAACCCAAAACAGTCCTAGAGCATGCCAAAATGATGCTAAAACATGCATGGAGCAAAGCCAAAACATGCTAGCACGAAGGGCATGAAGCATGAATTATGCAAAGCCAATAAGGAGGATTACACTACACCTACCAAAACCAGGCATGAGATGACTTTATCAACTAAAATTAGAGTTATGGAATGTCAAAATAACACCAAAAATGGGCTAATACCAAGTCAACACATGCTAGAATAATAAGCTCACTCATTAGGCATGCAAGGCTAGCAAAGAGGACTTACACTACAAGTGTAAGAAGAAAATGAGGGATGCTCTAAACAACCAAAACCAGAGTTGTATCATGGCAAAATAGGACCAAATACATACTGAAATGGTGGCCCAAAAGCCTAGGCAAGATGGCATACACAATGGCTCATTTTTAAAGCATAAAGCACCAACCCGCCAAAGCATTGAAAGAGTGAAAGATGTGAGTGTATGGCTACACTACATGTACTGAAATTACATATCAAATGATGCCAAATCATACAAATAGCCCAAGTAATGCATAATAGTGGACTCAAAACTCAAGACTAGTGAGTTAGAATGCACTATGGCTATACAAAGCAAGGCATGCATGACCAAAACAACATAAATCAGACCTAGATCATGGCAAAACATGAATAAAATCTTCCTGGAGTTGAGCCAAAACCACACTAGAATGATGGTCTAAAGCATGATGCATGTTAGGCTAGTGTGCAATTTTACACCACAAGTGTATAAAGCATGCAAGAGGTGACCAAACCAGCCTAAAAAAGAGTTATGGAAGCTCCTAAAAGTCACAAAAAAGTGCTTGAACTAAGCTCAAAAGAAGGATAAGTACATGCTCTTTTGATGAGCCATCAACACAAGTGAACAAGAGAAGAGGAGGGGGGACAACCCCCTCCTATTTGGGACCTCAAAACCCCCTTTTCACCACTGGAATTCATCTGGAATTAAGTGTTTTAAAGGCCAAAAAAAGTTGGTTTGAAAGGCGGTGAAAGATGGCTCAAGAGGCTTTACAAGCCAAAGAGCAAAAGGGAGGAAAACCCCCTAGCCAAACAAGGCACAAACCAACACTATTAGGACTGAAAAACAGAGGAAAAAAAAAGGTTTTTGTAGTTCAACACCACCCCAAAAACAGTTTACAAAGGTGGTAAAACAAGCATGCAAAGCAAAGGTTTAAAGGGACAAGTGCTTACCCTTGAAGCACCTTGAAGGACAGCAGCAAAATCAGCCTTTTGGAGCTCCAAATGATCCTCAAAGAAGCTCAGCCCAATGGTGGTCAAGTTTGGTTAAGGAAGTGTATGCAAAAGAGAGGTATATCTCCAAGTATATCTCTTGCATGCACACAAGGGCAAGAGAGAGAGCAAGCTAGAAAGAAAAGCTTAACTTTAGCTCTGAAATTTGTAGAGAAGGAGAGAGAGAGAGAGAGAGAGAGATTTTAGTGTGGGAAGCACCCACAATTCCTCAAAATGTTCTTCTTCTTCAATATGTGTGATATGGCTCCATATATAGCAAGAATAGAGATTTAGTTCGACATATCCAAGTTTGGAAACATCTGGAGCAATGCACAACAGCTGGAGGGAAAAGATCTTCAAAAAAATCTAAGTTTGGGACCTGCAGACCACTTTTCTGGTTGGCTGACCACTTTTTTTGGGTCGACCGGATACTTTTCTCGTCGGCCAGCTCATTTTTCTGGTTGGCAGGAAAATTCTGCTTTTCAGGTCCAACTTCAAATGGGCATAACTCCTTCATTTGGACTCCTTTTCAAGTCATTCTTATGTCCAAATTGAATCCCTGGAAGTAATCTTTCCAATGGTGGAGGCCTTGCATCAAAATTGCAATTGTACAAAAAGTTATGCCTATTTCTGTGAACCCGCACATTTTCAATCCTACCCGGATTCATGTCGAACTTCTCCCAAACTAGTTTTCTTCTCTCCTCTCTCATTTTATTCAACTCCAAATCCCTAAACAAAGTGTTTTGAAATATTTTTCAAAGATTTCATCTCTCTTTCATTCATTTCCACTTTGTCCTTGCTCGGTTTATCGAAAAACGCAACATTTAACGAAATGTGAGCCTTGGAACATCGTAGGAACTTTATTTCAGAAATATTTTGAAAGAGAGGGTTTTAAGGTCTAAAAACCATTCAAAATAGATTTGGTCCAAAATGTGGTGTAAGGTTGGGATTTGACCCTCCTCTTGCCGAAGGAATCGAACCTTTGCACTGCACAACTTTTATCACCAAGTAAACCATTAGTAACACCCAAGTCTTAAGGGCGGTCAAAAGTGGGGTGTCTACACATTCCGATGTGCACCACCGACTCAGTTGAACGCTTGGCAGAGTTGTACATTAGAGAGATAGTTTGACTTCATGGAGTCCCTATGAGTATTGTGTCAAATACGAATCCTCGTTTTACTGCCCGGTTATGGCAAAGCCTTCAAGAGGCGTTGGGAACTAAGTTGACTCTTAGCACCGCTTATCATCCTCAAATCGGTGGACAGTCGGAACGTACCATTCAGATTTTGGAGGACATGCTTAGAGCTTGTGTCCTTGATTTTAAGGGGCCTTAGGATAGGCACTTACCATTGATTGAATTTGCTTTCAAAAATAGTTACCAAGCTAGTATTAGGATGGCACCATTTGAGGCCTTGTATGGCCAACCTTGTAGATCACCGGTTTGTTGGACCGATGTGGGTGATGCACCGTTACTGTGTCTGGAAATTGTTAGAGAGACAACCGGGAAAGTTGTTCTCATTCGGAAGAGGCTAGCTACTGTCCAAAGCCAAAAAAAGAGTTATGCTGATAAGAGGAGACGACCTTTATCTTTTGAAGTTGGTGACCATGTGTTTCTAAAAATCTCACCAAGGCAGGGTTTGATGAGATTTGGTAAAAGTGGTAAATTATCTCCAAGGTTCATTGCGCCTTTTGAGATCTTAGAGCGAATTGGGGAAGTGGCATACCGGTTAGCTTTACCGCCATAAATTTCGGGAGTTCACAATGTATTTCATGTATCTATGCTTAGAAAGTATAAACCCGACCCTTCTCGTGTGCTTGATTGGGTTGACTTGGAGGTAGATGAGGATGCCTCTTACGAAGAACGACCGGTTCAAATATTAGATACCTGGGAGCAAGTGCTATGGGGCAAAACTGTATCGTTGGTAAAGGTGTTGTGGAGACACCATAGGGTTGAAGAAGGGACGTGGGAACGGGTTCATTGAGGCTGAAAAGAACTAAAACACAATCGTCTGATAATTGGTTGGCAATCACAATTTCTGTAAGGACTGATTGATCCTTGCTGGCACGCTCACATTTACAAAAATACCCTTCGAAAAGCCAAAAAGCCAACAGTAACATATGCTATAGATTCAGGGATAGGCTAGTGAATGTATACCTAAATATGATGCCCTTTTGTAAACTTAATTGGAAACAAACGGATGATAATTACTTTATCATTGTTGTTATTTATTAATGTTTTGGATGGGTTATTGTATTTATTTTGGGGCGTTACAACTTGGTATCAGAGCATACCGGATTTGAATACTTTGGGTACGTGGGAAGTGGTTCTTACCACAATGGGTTTATCTCGCTTGATATAGATAGTTATATGTATGGTGTGCTATGTGATAACATGCTTATGTGACTAAGTGGGTATAGAATTTAATTTCTAAGATGTTGATTGGGTCTATGGGTTTCTATAAGTCATGTTAGAAGAGCACTTGATCACTACTATTTCTACTTGGAACTCTGGCAGCGCCGCAGGACAATTATTATCTAGAAAGGAAGTTCATATGTGTTTATGTGATTATGTGCTTACGTGGAGTGAATTATCTGTTGTCCACCATATTAGGACACGAGTGGGTTAGCTTTGGCACATTTGTAAATGTGTTAACCTCTAGTGTTACCTTTATTAGGATGTCAGGACGTGGGTGTGGTGGTAGTAGGCGTGGCATGCCTATATAGTAGGAGGTTCCGTTACCGGATAAAATTTTGGCATAGGATGAAGGAGTTGGTCAGGCTAATGTGGTCGAACCGACTAGTCAGCAGGCCGTGAGCACTTTGGCCCAAAAAATGGTCAAAGCCTTGTGGGAATCCGTGGATATTCTCAGGGCTGAGAATCAAATCCAGGCCCAAGTAGCGGAGACAGGGCCATCTTTTTTGAAGATAGAAGAGTTCTTCTGATCTAATTCAGACGAGTTTATAGGGGATTTGAAAGAGTCCTTGCAAGTGAATGAATGGCTCGAGCAGATGGTGAAGACGTTTGAGATGCTTGGCATCGAGGACGATAAGTTGAGAGTGACCTTGGCATCCTTCCAACTGAAGGGAGATGTGGGTCAATGGTGGAAGTTTGTGCGGGGGCACATCGGGGTGACTTGTGAGGCTTTTGTCAATGCCTTCCAAGATAAGTTCTTGCCTCCTACTATTAAGGAGAAGTTGAGAGAGCAGTTCTTGAAGCTCAAGCAACTTAACACACTAGTGGCTGAGTTTAAGGCTACCTTTACCAGTTTATCGAGGTTTGCACCTGAGCATGTGGCGACAAAGGAACGCCGTTGCTTAGAGTTTGAGAAGAGGTTGAGGACTGGACTCCTTTTCAAGGTGGCCACGTCCATGATTAAGGATTACAGTCGCCTTATGGAGGCAATAACTCACTTAGAGACCATAATTCAGATAAAGAAGGAGCGAATGAGGGGCTCCAGGCAGAGGTCCCAGGATGTTCAGGGAATGTTAGGGGCAACAAGAGGCAGAGGGGTTCTGTAGACACCCCATTTTTGACCGACCTTAAGACTCAGACGTCATCGTCTGTGCACTCGGTGATTGTGCATGTTTGTGCTCATTTTGAGTTTCCGGAGCCTTCGGCTGAGCGCCTTGTCTCAGGACCTCTTAACTTTCTTCTCTTGGCCTGGTTTTTGGACCATGCCTTGCTGCCTTTGCCTAGAGGGAAACAAAGGCCTGTAGGCCACTTTTTGTAGCCGTAAGCTACCTTTCCCTCTCGTAGGCCACTTGCAGTGGCCCGTAGACTAGTTTTCGGGGCTTTTGGCTGAGTGCCTTATCTTGCGGACTCTTGTCTTTCTTCCTTTTTGGTTTGTTTTTGAACCAAACATTGTTACCCTTTTCCTGGAGGGTGGTACAGGGGTGTAGACCAATTTCCCCCCTGTAGACCACTTTTCTTCCCTACCAGCCACTTTTGGTGGTTGGTCAGCTAGGGTGGGTGGTCTGTGGACCACCTAAGGTGGTCGGCAGCCTGCCACCACCTTCTACTCTCTACGTAGACCCTCTTCCTCCCTTGACGACCAGTTTTATTCCCTGTAGACCACTTTTTGTGGTCGGTCGACTAAGGGGAGTGGTCGATCGACCACTTTAACTGGTCGGTGGCCTTTCTGCACTTTCTGCAGATATTTTCCTTGCCAGCTGTGCTAGCTATTGGGCACAGAAGGCATCCTCCATACATGGAGGGATTGCACCAAGCCTCTAGCTTGTCTAACAAGCTTGAGGCATGAACTCTATATAAGGGAGCCTCCTCTCTCTTGTTCAAGGGTCAGAAAATTTGGATTAGGGCTATACATATCTCTCTCTCTATATATATATTTGTGCTATTTTGTGCCTTAAAGTGAGTTTTGTTCACACTTTTGCACTAAACACCTAGTGAAACACCTTCACTCTTGGGCTGAGGTTCTTGGAGGTTGTATTTGAGTGTTTTTGGCTTGGTTTTTCCTCAGAAGTGGTTGGTTTTGAAGTTGTTCTTCAAGGGTGAGTCTTTATCCTCTTTAAAGCTTTGTTTTAGTTGCTTACTTAGCCATCTTTGCATGCTTTTTTTGGCTTAGCTTTTAACTGTAAAAAGTTCTATTTTCAAGTGTTTTAAAAGGTTGTTTGAGGCCTTGTTTGAGTTAGGGGTGTCTTTCACTCCCTTGTGCCTTATTTGCTTAACTTCTTGCTATCTTTTAAAGCCATTGGGACCACCTCTTTTTAGCCTTCTTACCACTAAAACTCATAGGAATTTCAGTGGTAGAAAGGTAGTTTTGAGGTCCCAAATAGGAGGGAGTCATCCCCTCTCCTTGTGTCTTGGTTGCTTGTATTGATGGCCTCATGTTTGAGCATGTTTTTTTAGCATGTGTTGGCTTGTTCTCAACTTATTTTTGGCATTATTTCAGCATGGCATAACTCTGTTTTGGCCTGGTTGTGCACATTATGCATGCTTTATGCACTTGTAGTGCAATCCTCTTAGTTAGCCTAACATGCTCTATGCTTTGGACCACCATTTTAGCATGTTTTTGGCTCCACTCTAGCAAGCTTGTACTCATATTTTGGCATGCCTTATCTCTATTTTTGGTTGGTTTTCTCATTGGTTTCTTGCTTCTTACACTTGTAGTGTAATCCTTGCAAACTAGCCTTGTATGCTTAATGTTTTAGCTCATCTTTCTAGCATGTGTTGGTTCCATTCCAGCATGTTATTTAACATACCTTAACTCTAATTTTGGTTGGTGGGGTCACCTCTTGCTTGGTTTTTACACTTGTCGTGTAATCCTCTTTGTTGGCCTAGTATGCTCCATGCTTCATGCCTCTAATCCTAGTTTGTGTTAGCTCTATCTTAGCATGTATTTGCCATTATTTTGACTTGCCTTAGCTCTATTTTGAGTGGTCTTGGCCATGTGGGGCTTGTTGTGCATGGTTGTAGTATAAGGGCCTTGACTAGCTTTGAGTTTCGAAGACCTCTTGCATGCATACTTGTGATGATTGCATGCCTTAGCCTCATTTCTCACATGATTTCAGTGTGTATAGCATGGCCACACTCTCACATATTCCACTCTTTCATAGCTTTTGTGAGTTGTACTTTGTGCCTCGTTTATGGGCCAATGCGCATGCATGCTTGTCTAGGCTTTTGAGCTTCCATCTTAGCATGTTTTGGTCTTTGTTTTGACCTAATTGAGCTCTGTCTATGGCTAGTTTAATCATTTGTGCCATGTATTGCATGCCTCTTGTGTAGTCCCCTTTACTAGCCTTGTGCCTTAGGCCTTCTAGCATGCCTTATTTGTGGTGTTTATGTGATATGGCATCATTTCTCACATGATTTCAGATCTTATAGCCTTCCTAAACTCTCATGTTTATTACTCTTTAATTGTGTTTAAGAGTTGTGCCCTTGTCCCTTGTTGGTGAGCCAATGCATGAGCATCATCATCTTGCCTTTCATGCTATCATTTCAGAGTGTTTTGGCCACTATCTTGGCATGCATGAGAGCTGTCTAGGGCTGGTTTAGTCCATTAAGCATTGCATTGCCTAGTCCTAGTGTTGTGTACTTCGCTAGCTTTAACGCTTAAGGACCCTAGCATGCCATACTTGTGTTGTTTGCATGATATGTCATTCCTTGGCATATGATTTCAGTGCTTGTACCTATGCCATTCTCTAATATATGTCGCTCTTTCAATGTGTTTGAAAATTAAGCTTTGTGCCTTGCTTGCGAGCAAACGAATGAGCATGCATTTCTCGCCTTTTTGTGCCTAAGTTTTGGTGTGTTGGCCATTGTTTTGGAGCATCTTAGGTCTGTCCATATGTGGTTTGATCACATGCCTCATATGTAATGTACTTCATCAGCTTTGATGCCTTAGCTTCTAAACATGTCTTGCATGCATTGTTCACATGATAGAACCTCGTGCATGCCATATTAACATTGATAGATAGGCATGTTGGGTGTGTTGCATTGTGTTTGGATTGGACATTAATCCAAACATGGGGAATGTGGCACGTTTCATACTCAAAGTGATGAAACGTGCAACATTTCTCGGTCGCCGACCCTCTTGATCAAGCATGATAGAGGTGGAGGCCCTTATGTGTTATTTGTGCATTCATTGACATGGACTTGTGCAAACTTGGCTTCTCGGCCATCATGCATTGTGATGCTCGGTTGGTGGCCCGAGAGTCGAGTACCGCACTCCCTTGAGCTTGAGAAATGATAGGGAAGGTGGTTGTGCACACATATCTTGCAAATACACTGCTATGCCCTTTGTTGTTCTCTGTTGCAGCAAAACTGGAGTTTGGCAAATCAACTGGTCGGCCGACCAATAGGGGTGGTCGACTGACCACTTTTTCTGGTCTACAACCACTTTTTCTGGTCTATAGCCCCCTTTTCTGGTCGGCAGCCCACCGGGAGGTCCCCATGTTGGAGCAGAAGCAATTTGGAAGTTAGTGCACTTTTCAGAGATCAAATCAAATGCAAACAGAGGCAATTCTAGGCATAGCAATGGATTTCCGAGCAAGGCGATCAAGCATGCATGCACCCCTCGCCCCAAGGACCTCTTTTAACTGCTTTAGCTACTTTACTTAGTTAGCTAATTCGTTGATTTTGTACTTAATTAGTTAATGTGCTTAATTAATCGATTTGTTTTGTAATAATTAATTTAATTAGCGTAGCTAGTTAGCTTATTATTCGGACCCTCCGTCGAGAGGGCAAATGTTGTAATAAGTGTGCGTGGGTGTGTGAATGCCTTCCAACCCCACGTCTTTCTCCCTTTTATTTTCCAGCTTTTGATGGTTAGTTTTAGGGCATATTTCAATTAGCATACCTTATGCTTGTATGCGTGCATCCATTCATTCATATTGCATGCACCGGGCTTGGTGCATCATTCAAACTGCATTGTATTTCAATACTTCTTCAAATACATGTATCAAATTGTCGCATTCATATGCCATCCTAGATAGCCGAGCCTACTTAGTTGCATTTTGCATGTGTTGCATTAGGCATCTTAACATAGCTAGGATCATGCATGATTACTAACTAACTTTTGTTTTGGCTTGGAGTACATTGTAAGTGTTTACACTTTAGCATCTTGCATGTGTGTAAGTGTTGCCATGATAGCATGCTTTCCATGAGGCTATTTGCTTAAATGATATAACTACATGAATGCCTGTAGATGAAGGGTTCATTGCTTGAATTGGAACAATTTATCAAAATGGGCATTTTAAGCCCACTTGAAGTGGCAAATCACCATGTTTTCTAAGTCCACTTGAGGGTGGCAAATCCGCGTTTTAGCCTACTTGCGAGTAGCACTTTCAAACCATTTTCGAAAACAAACATTGAATTGTTTTGTTCCAATTTAGGCGATTTAGTCTATACTTGTGTACTGTGCGCATCACATAGTAAGGTTAGCTAATAAACCAGAATAAGAACACATGTGTTTTCAAAAACAACATATCATGTTAGTAGAGGCCGATCCTTTGATCGGGCGAGTGGGGGTGCTCATTTCAGGACCTTCCCTTCTCATACCCAAGTTCCCGAGCCGAGGCAACTTTGGTGATAACGAACACGTGGCCTTAGGCATGAGTCAAGGTTTCTTAAATTTCCCAAAATAAAACATTTAGGTGGCGACTCTGAAATTTGGCAAAGCAGTCCATGTTTGGCGCTTTTTTGATTAAAATCGATTTTTCCAAAACGATTTGCCAGATTTGGACTCTTTGGTGATTTATTAGTCTTACATTGCACTTTGTGAGATTAGATTCAGAACTGCGACAGGAGTTCGAACTGTAGCAGCTAGAACCCAATTCGCGCCCTCGCGAGCGAAGTAAGTTCGGGCGGTCTACAGGTTCCACCCCACAGTAATCCTAGGCAACACAGTCTAGATCCACCTTTCGTATGCCGAGTTTAGGTTCAGGGATAGATTATCAAGAAGGCTCCACTTGTTTTAAGTATGGCCAGTTGGGTCACAAATCTCCAGCTTGCCCGCAGAGAGAAGGAAGGCAGCTACCTGCACCATTGGTAGCTTGTTCTTAGAGCCAGAGTCAGGTGAGAGGGTAGCCGCCTATCTATTATCAATGTGGGTAGTTAGAGCAATTGAGGAGGTTTTTTCCTCAGTTGAGTGGCACATCTGGTGTGTCTGGTCAAAGGAAAACATAGAGTCGGCACACAATCAGCTCTGGCCACAAGGGCTAATCAGGGAGCCTCTTTGGCTCAGACCGTGCATCAGACTTATGCTGCGAGGGGTGAACAGGTAGAGCGAAGACTTACAGGGCATGTGTATGTTGTTACCATGCCAAATTTAGTGCCAGGGCCTTGGATAATGAGAGGTAACTTCTTATTGTGTAATTCTATTGCCAGTGTGTTGATTGATACGGGTGCATCCCATTCCTTTATCTCATCTGCATTTGAATCAACATTGGGGCTAGAAGTGGCTCGGTTAGCATCTCTACTCAAGGTAAAGTCACCAATTGGTAGTGAGGATGTGTAGGACCTGGGGTGTAGGGGTTGTGAGATAGAGGTTGCCGATCGCCAACTTTCTTTCGCATTTGTGTTGATTGATATGTTGAGTTTTGATGTTATCTTGGGTATGGATTGGTTGTCGTCTTATCGGGCTGTTATAGATTGTTATTGTTAGAAAGTTACTGTATGTGCCTTGAGTGGTGATGTTTTTTATTTCTTGGACAATGGAGTTGATAGAGGCTTATGGCCAATGTATGTTCCTCGTGGTTGGGGCAAGCTTAGTCTCCTACTTACTACATTCTTGGATGTTGAGAGTGATATGGTTCTAGTTGCATTGTCGAGGGTAGTTTGTGAATACTTGGATGTTTTTCCTGAGTGTCTCACTAGTTTACCACTTCCCCATGAGATTGAGTTCTCTATTGACTTAGTGTATGGCACGACACCAATTTCCATGGCACCATATAGATTTGCATCCGTCGAGTTGAGTGAGTTGAAGATTCAACTTCAGGAATTGTTAGACAAGGGCTTTATTCGCCTTAGTACATCGCCTTGGGGAGCACCGACTTTCTATGCCAAAAAGGATGATGGCACATTGCGACGTTGTATTGATTACCAGAAGTTGAACTGGGTAACTGTTAAGAACAAGTACCCACTACCTAGCATAGATGACTTGTTTGACCAGTTGAAGGGGTCCTGTTGCTTTTCTAAGATAGACATGAGGTTGGGTTATCACCAATTAAGAGTGAGGGTGGAGGATATCCAGAAAATAGCATTTTGTACGCGGTATGGCCATTACGAGTTCCTAGTGATGCCTTTTGGGTTAATCAACGCACCAGCCTTGTTTATGGATTTGATGAATCAGATCTTCTGTGAGTTTCTAGATCATTTTGTGGTTATTTTCATCGATGACATTTTTATTTACTCACCCTTTGAGGAGGAGCACGAGGGACACTTGCGAGTTGTGCTTGAGTTGCTTAGAGCCCACAAGTTGTATGCTAAGTTCGGAAGTGTGAATTTTGGTTGAAAGAAGTAAAGTTCTTAGGACATGTGGTATCTGGGGAAGGGGTGCCTGTAGATTCATCCAAGATAGAGGCATAGAAGCAGCACAGGATTGGAAACAACCTAAGAACACTTTTGAGATTCGTAGTTTCTTGGGGTTGGCAGGGTATTACCGTCGGTTTGTGAAAGATTTCTCTAGGTTGGCCTTACCTTTGACCAAACTAACGAGGAAGCGGGTCAAGTTTGTGTGGAATGAGGTTTATGTAAAGTCATTCCAAGAACTTAAGGTTAGACTTACCACTGCTCTAGTGTTGATTATTCCATAGAGGGGTTTGGGCTATTTTGTATATTGTGATGCATCTCGGGAAGGTTTGGGTTGTGTCTTGATGCAGAAGGGGAATGTAGTAGCTTATGGTTCATGGCAGTTGAAAACAAACGAGAAAAATTATCCCACTCATGACCTAGGGCTAGCAGCAGTGATCTTTGCCTTGAAGATTTGGAGACATTACTTGTATGGTAAGAAGTTTGAGGTATTCTCTGATCACACGAGTTTGAAGTATCTGTTTTCAAAAAAAGATCTGAATTTGAGGTAGAGAAGGTGGATGGAGTTTATGGAGGATTATGACTTTGAGTTGCACTATCATCCGGGGAAGGCCAATATAGTGGCTGATGCCTTGAGTAGAATAGCCTTTAGTAGTATAGCTAGCATTGCCATTCGGGAATGGGAGATGTTAGGTGTCATTGGTGAGTTTGACTTGCATCTTGATGAGTCTATCGAGTCGGCTGCCTTTTTTACTGTCGTTGCACAACCTACACTTGTGAGCCGAGTTATAGAAGCTTAACGGGGTGATATTGAGGTAGAAACTCTCTGAGAGAAGATATCGAACGAGAAGGTAGAGAGGGGCTTGAATATGTATTTTGACTCAAGTGTTAGATACCTTGACCGTCTTTTCATGCCCGAATCTTGTCGAGAAGAGGTACTCCGAGAGTTTTACCATTCACACCTTGCGGTACATCCAAGAGGCACAAATATGTGTTACAATCTTAGCCACCAGTCTTGGTGGAGGGGAATGAAGAAGGACATGACCGTGTTTGTATCGAGATGCCTTGTCAGCAAGTGAAGGCCAAACATTAGAGACCAGCTAGTTTTTTGCAACCCTTGCCTATAGCTGAGTGGAACTAGGAGCATGTTACGATGGATTTTGTTGTGGGTCTTCTGAGGACTCAACGAGGTAATAATGCCATTTGGTTGATAGTTGATCAGTTAACTAAGTCAGCGCACTTTGTACCTATGCGCACAAGTGACTCGGTAGATTATCTTGCTGACCTTTATCTTCAGGACATTGTCTGACTTCATGGGGTCCCTGTGACTATTGTTTCGGATAGAGATCCGCGTTTCACGGCTTGGTTGTGGCAGAGTCTACAGAATGCCTTGGGCATTAAGTTGACTTTTAGCACCGCTTATCATCCTTAGACTGACGGGCAGTCAAAGTATACCATTCAAATCCTTGAGGATATGCTTCGGTGTTGTGTTCTTGACTTTCAGGGTTCGTGGGAGAGGCACTTTCCTTTAGTGGAGTTTTCCTATAACAATAGCTTTCGGGTGAGCATTGGCATAGCACCTTTTCAGGCCTTACATGGATGACCATGTAGATCTCCTGTGTGTTGGGTCGTGGTGGGTGATGCACCTATGATAGGTCCTGAGTTAGTCTGGGAAATTACGGAGAAGGTAGCACTTATTCGTAAAAGGTTGGTTACGGCTCAGAGTCGTCAGAAGAGTTATGCCGACCGTAGAAGAAGACCGTTGCCCTTTGAGGTAGGAGATCATGTCTTTTTGAAGATATCTCCTAGACGACGTTTGATGAGGTTTGGGAAGAGTGAGAAGCTGTCTCCTAGATTTATTGGGCCTTTTGAGATCCTAGAGTGGATTGGGGAGGTAGCTTACCGTTTGGCCTTGCTGCCACAGCTTTTCGGAGTTCATGACGTGTTTCATATTTCTATGCTCTAGAAGTATGAGCCGGATCCATCGCATGTGTTGGATTGGACCTAGCTAGAGGTAGAAGAGGATGTCTCGTATGAGGAGAGACCAATTAGAATTTTAGATACTCGAGACCAAGTCTTACATGGAAAGACAATTCCTTTGGTAAAGGTATTATGGAGACATCACGTGGTTAAGGAAGCAACTTGGGAACGTGAGGTGGAAGTCCGTGAGAAGTATCCGGACCTATTTGTTGGTGTTTGAACTTGTATAAAAAATCTTGTCATGTTAATGTAATATAAACATTGTATATATTTTGGAAATGTGAATTGTATATTCAGTAATGGGCACGTGTTTATCATGGTAATGAGAATGAATGACTGGTGGAGGGGTCATGGTGATGAATTTAATTGACTATCATTGTTATAATTGGTTTAAACATGATTTTGTTGTTGATTTAAAATTTTAGGGACGAAATTCTTAAGGGAGGGGAGGTTATAGTGATCCTGATTTAGACCCGACCCATTTATTGCTTTTGAATCCGGGAAACCATATCCGTAACGGTCGTCCTTCCCTCTTTTCTTGTTGAATTTTGGCTTCGAGGGTCGAAACCATTCTTGGTGGTGTCGACACTACCTTCTTTTCTTCATTTTGTTCTGCTCTTGGGGTTGACACCAGTCTTGGTGGTGTTGACACCACCTTGTTGTTGTGCTCTTGGTATGGCTATTGAAATTTGGGGTCGACACCAGTCTTAGTGGTGTCGACACTTGTCTTGTTGTTAGCCTCTGGGGTCGACACCAGTCTTGGTGGGGTCGACCCTTCCAATGCTATTTTGTTTTGGGTTGCCTACTGAAAAATAGGGTCGACACCATTGGTTCCAAGGGTCAACCCTCGTCCGCTGTAAAACATTAGTGTGCCAGCTTTTCTTCTTGAGGATCAACACCACTATCTCAAGGGTTGACCCCTGTGAGTTATTTCTAGATTTTTATTCGGCTTGGGCCCTACTTTTTGAGGATTTTTGACTTGTTCTTTTCATTTAACTTTGGAGCTATAATTCTATTAATACTTAGCCACTATAAATAGGCTCCAAAACACTTTTCTCTTATTATTTTCCTTCTCATTTTCCTCTCAAATCGTGATTCCTCTCTTCTCTCTCTAAACTTGACTTTTTCCCACTTAGATCTTTAGTTCTACTCACCTGGAGGTATCCTTTCACATTGATCCTTTGAGATAGATTGTAGATCGTGCCAAGGGCTTCCTTTTGATCCGGGTGGTTCGTGATTTCGTTGACATTGATTTTTTCCGAGTTCTTCTCTTCCACCTTCTAAGCTTAAGGTAGGGATCACTGCAACAAAACTGACTTTTTATGGCACCATATCAACGACATATAATAAATGCATGCCGTAGTTTCTCACTTTTACGACTTGCTTTTTTTGCACGTCGTAAATACTTTTCCAACCACAGTGTGTCTATTGCGTAGGCTGTGAATAATAATAACGATGATTTTTTTACGACTTGCAATGCACGCCGTAAATAATAAAACTTTTTATGACATGCATATGGCGTGCCGCTAATACATTAATTATGTACGACTGTAGACGTCCCCGAACGTCTTGGGAAAAATCCCGTTTTGTTCATTTGGGCTCACTACAGTTCGAACTCAAATGTCACGGTTCTTAATCTGATCTCGCAAAGTGCAATGCAAGATTGATAAATCACCAAAGAGTCCAAGTCCGGCAAATCGTTTTGGAAAACAGATTTTTAGAAAGAAGTGCCAAACATGGACTGCTTTGCCAGATACAGAGTCGCCACCTAAATGTTTTATTTTTGGAAAATTTAGGAAACCCTGACTCATTGCCTAAGGCCACATGTCCGTCGTCACCAAAGTTGCCTCGGCTCGGAAACTTGGATACGATTAGGAAAGGTCAGCTATGAGCACCCCCGCTCACCCGATCAAAGATCGGCCACTACTAAACATGATATCTCGTTTTTGAAAACACATGCGTTCTTATTCCGATTAATTAGCTACAATTACTATGTGATGCGTACAGCAAAACAAGTATAGACTAGATCGCCTCATTTGGAACAAAGTATTACATATCCGTTTGTTCGGAAAAATGGTTTGAGTTTTGCTACTTGCAAGTAGGCTAAAATACGGATTTCAATGAATTGTCTCAATTTAAGCAATCCAACCTTCACCCACAGGCATTCAGGTAGTTACATCACATACGCAAATGGCCTCATGGTAAGCATGCTGTCATGGCAACACTCACACATATGCAAGGATGCTAAAGCGTAAATGCTTACCTAGTACTCCAAGCCAAAACAGAAACTAGTTAGTAATCAAATGCATGATCCTAGTTCATGTTAAAATGGCTAATGCAACACATGCAAAATGCAACTAGAAATAGGCTCGGCTATTCTAAGATGTCATGTGAAATGCAACTTGATACATGTATTCAAATTGGAATTGAAATACAATGCAGTTAGCATGATGCGCCGAGCCCAGTGCATGCAATACGAATGAATGTGTGCAAACATGCTATCATAAGTATGCTAATTGAAACATGCCCTAAAACTAACCATTGTAAGTGGTTAAATAAAAGGGAGAAAGACGTGGGGTTGGAAGACATGAATCACACACACGCACGCTTGTTACACAATTTGCCCTCTCTCGGAGGGACCGAAAGAATAATACAAATTAACTAACTAATCAAGTTAATTAATTATTACACAACACTTAACTAATTAAATGAATTAATTAAGCTAAGAAAGCAGTAAAGAGGCCTCGGGAAGAGGGATGAATGCATGCATGTTCGGTTTCGCTCGGAAATCCATCACCATGCACAAGCTGCCTCTATTTTCACTGTTTTATGCCTCTGAAAATTGCACAAGTCCCAAGGATGCTTCAGCATCACTCCCTGATCACTGTAGAATATCACCGGCCAAGAGGAATGGTCACCGGCCATGGGAAAGTGGTCATCGACCAGTTGTAAGGCTCTCGGCCATCAATTATTGGTCGATCAACACTGAAAATGGTCGGTCGACCATATCTTCCTGCAGAACCCTGTTTTGATAGCAGCAGAGGACAGACCAAGCATGGCAATGCATCTTAAAGCAAATGTTTGCACAACCAACCTCCCCATCATGTCATGAACTCAAGGGAGTTTGGTCTTCGACTCTTGGACCACCAATCACGCATTTCAATGCATGATGGTCCAAGAGGCCAAAGTGTACAATTTCAATGTCAAATGGAATGCACACAAAACACATAAAGAACCCAACCTCTATCATGCTTGATTAAGAGGCAAGGCATGCATGATATGCACAATGTTATGCATCCTAAGCATGCAAGCTAAGTATGCAACATGAACATGCAAACAAGCAATGTGTACTAGGCACACAACCTAAGCAAACAAGCATGTGAGGCATGTAACAACCATGCTAATGACAAACATGCAACAATATGTAAAGGGGACTTAGCATGGAAGCATGTAAGGCAACTTAACAAAGACGATGCATGCCAAATGCAATGTGATTCAAGCATGCGACAACATGCGATAGGTCAAGTATGCAACAACACGCAAGGCGAGCATGCAACAACATGCGAAGGATGGACTTACACTAAGATGGACAGCTCTCTAAAAGGTCCAAAACAATGGCCAATATGCCAAGGAAATGGAGGCAAGTGTACATACAAACATACATGCATACATGGTCCAATATTTAAGCATAAAGAAGCAACTTTTAAGCACACTTAAAAGGAACAAACATGGACAAATGGCATACATTATAAGCTCTGAAATCATGTTAGAAAAGGTGCCAAACCAACAAAACAAATCAAGCAAAGCATGCAACAAGGTCCAAGGCTCAAGGCTAGCCAAGAGGCTCAAGCCATGACCATGTCAACCGAGTCTCGAAGGGCTAAAGGGACTCAAAACAGTCCCAAGACAGACCAAAACAAGGCCAAAGACACACTTAGATGGCATCCTAAATGCCTATACATGACGGCGTACACAATGGCACAAACATGGAGCATGAAACACAAACTCTTTAAGACGTTAAAGAAGCATCAATTGTGAGTAAACAAGCATGCCATATGGACTGAAACAACATGGTAAGTGACTCCAAGTCACTGAAATAATGCAAGTAAAGCATGCTAGAGGTTCCAATACTCAAAGCCTACAAGCTAGGTTGCATGGTAGCTATACAAAGCAAATCATGGATGACCCAAACAACCAAAATCAGACTTTAAGCATACCAAAACATGCATAAAAGCTTCACAAACTAAGCCAAAATCATGCTAAAAAGTCATGGTACATCATGATGCATGTTAATGCAATTTCATGGCATTACAAGACAAGTATGCAAAGCATGCATGGTGTGTCTAAACCAACTTAAAACAGTGCTATATCATGGCAAAACAAAGCCTAATATGAATTGAAATGGAGTTAACGCAAGCTAGGCATAGAAGCTACAACACAAGCCATTTGTGTGGGCATCAAAGACAACATAGAGAGGGGATGACTCTCTCCCATTTAGGAAACTAAAACTACTTCTCCATCACTAAAAATCCTCTGAATTTCAGTGGTAGAGAGGTCTTGCAAAGACTAAAGCAAGGGCCAAAATAGATGGCCTAAAACAAGGCCTAACAAGGCCTTAGAGATGGGGGGGGGGGGAACAACCCCAAATCTCAAAGAGACCTTAAACAAAGATCAAAAGCAAGTAAAAACAGAACTTTTATTAGTTATACACTAAGCTTAAAAACAGATGCAAGATAGGTCAAAAGCTTGTGCAAAAATGGGGAATAAAGGGGTAAGGTTCTTACCCTTGAAGACCTTCTTCAAGAACACCCCTCCAGTAGCTTCCTTAGGTTAAAACCAGCTCAAAAACTTCAAGAACAACCCTTTGGCACCTCAGCAACCAAGGTATGGTGTAATACTATGTGTCTTAGTGCAAAACTAAGAACAAAAACCCCTTATACAAACACAAATCAAAAGGAGAGGGAGATATAGAGATAGATAGATATGGAACTTCTAATCCTAATTTTTCAGACCTCTGGAACCAATCAACCCTTCAAGAGGGAGGAGAAGCCCTCCCTTTATAGAAATTCCAATCTTGCAAAGCTTACAAAACAAGCTAAGCAAGAGGGAAATCCCTCCATACGTGTATGGAGGGGGTTAATTGTGCGTGCCAGCTATGCCAGCTGGCACAAAATATCTGCCAAAAGTAGATGAACAGTGGTCGACCAACAAAAATGGCCAATTGACCAAGACAATGGTCGGCCGACCATAAATAGTGCCGACCGGCCATCACCAATGGCCGGTAGTAACAAAACAGGGTTAGTGGCCTCAAGCCATGACCGGTGAGGTGTGGGGATGACCAACAAGCCATTCCCTGCCCTCAAAAGAAAAACAACAAGTGTTTGGTGCAAAACTAAACACAAAACAAGCAAGTCGAGAGATCTTAAGGCAAGACGCGTAGCCGAGACCTCTGAGAACTCAAAACGAACACGAACATGGATGATCACCGAGTGTTCAAACGGTGACGTCCAAGTCTTGAGGACGGTCAAAAATGGGGTGTCTATAAACTGCACAAAAGAGTGCGATACGCCAGAAAGCGTGAGGGTAAACTGCACAAAAAGTGCGAGGCACCAGAAAACGCGAGTGATTTTGAAATGCACTAAACAGCGTGAGTGATTTGAAATGCACTAAACAGTGCGATGCGCTAAACAGCGCGAGTGATTTGAA
>NW_021025011.1:1393110-1489578 GCF_004153795.1 Camellia sinensis | reverse complement strand
TTCCGGAAGTAAGCGTAAGTCTAGTGGCCAGGGTCAATCCAGCAAGAACCTAAGAATGGATGATGCACTGCAATCATGGCAACGTTCATGTGACGCACGTGAACGGTTTTACGTTCGCGTAGAGGCAAACGCTGGGGTAGCTGATGCGTACTCCGTTGCAACATGTATGGCCATCCTAAAATCAATGGCCCTGGATCCGAGCTTGTTTTTTAAGGCCATGAACACGTTCACAACACTAGAATGGCGAACCATGTTTATGACCATGGAACCGGAAATGAGGTACTTTTGGATCCTCAGTTTGTGAGAAGCTTGGTCATCCCACTGTTCGATTTGAGGTGAAGGAAATGAAGATGCTCACAGAATTGTTTGGGTGTTTTTTTCTTTGTTTTTCGCATTTGTTAAACCTAAATTATATTTGTTTTAATTTGTTTGTTTTTCCCTTTCGATTTGGACTATGTTGGGTGTTGACCTAACTATCTATATCATGTTGTCTAAGTTCATTTGCTTTAGACTTACCACCATTTTGTCGTAATATATTTTCGCCATACTTTCTTTGTTGCATTGTCCTCGTTAAATTTTTGGTGCTATACTCATGTCATTACTAATAATACCTTGACTGTTTTACACTTTCCGCTTTAGATGTCGTCGTCACGACCCAATGGAAGGCAACCAAACAATATGTACGACCCGTACAGTGACGATGATGATGATGTGATGGACTTACACATGGTTTGTCAACTAACACGTGACATTCCTATGAGACAACCACAACGTAATTGTCCATACACTGAAAATTACTTTCATTCTGCTCATTCTGAAAATTCTGCTTTGATAATTCCGCTCATGTATGCCATATATAAATTCTGCTCATTCTGCTCACGAGTCACTTTTCTACTAGTTCTCCTATTTTCTTTTTTTGTATGGTATTGTTAAGTTCTGAAGGTGTACTATTATACAAAAATTTTGCTCATGTATGCCATGTAAAATATAGGCATTATGCAAGAGCATTATAGTGTACAAAATTTGAAAAATCTAGAAATCCCCTAGATGTTGATTTGTGATTATGTATCAATTTTAAGCAGAATATAACAATCCCAATCAAACAATCAAGACAAAGAGACACAACGATTTTACGTGGAAAAAACCACAATTGGACACCTCCAACTGTGATAAAAAAACCACGGGCAACAGCCACAAAACAATCCACTAAGAAGATTTAAAGGAATTACACAGGTATACTCTCAATTACCTAGCGAATCCACGCCTAATTGAACCAACCTCTATGTGCCTCTTCCAACCCGTCTTCACCTCAAAATTGTCTTTACGATGAGCCACCCCGGAATCCACCAAAGCTTTACTCATCAAATACCCCTTGATTCCTAGTGGTTTGACTTTCCTTTGTTGTGCTTAGATTCTCTTGTCGGAGGTCCAGCTTTCATATCACTACTAGGATTGAATCTAGTGTTTGTCAAACTCTAAGAGTCACACACACACTTTTATCATGGGATCTATGCTTTTCACATAATGCATCACTTTCTTTCATGAGGAATATTGTACAGACTGTGCACATTGTTTTTACTAGTAACTGTGCATCTTGAAAAATCTAGAAATCCTCAAGATATTGATTTGTGATTATGTATCAATTTTAAGCAGTATATAACAATCCCAATCAAGCAATCAAGACAAATCAACACAACGATTTTAACGTGGAAAAAACCACAATTGGACACCTCCAACTGTGATTAAAAAACCACGGGCAACAGCCACAAAACAATCCACTAAGAAGATTTAAAGGAATTACACAGGTATACTCTCAATTACCTAGCGAATCCACGTCTAATTGAACCAGCCTCTATGTGCCTCTTCCAATCCATCTTCACCTCAAAATTGTCTTTACGATGAGCCACCCCAAAATCCACCAAAGCTTCAGGCTCGAATTCTTCAGAATCAACCGAAGAACAACTCTCTCTCTTGTGTATAACAAACAAAACTTTTGATGTACTCTCTTTAAACCATGAGTTGAATACTCAATAAAACATCAAAGAAAACTAACAAAATATCCCCAGATATAAATCTTAAGAACCAAAAAGAAGATCTGGAGGAATTCAATAGTTTTGGGAGAAAACCAACTATTTATAGAAAATCCAAAAGTAATCCTAGTTTTGTAAGAAATCCATTTACTTATAAAAATCCAAAAGTAATCCTAGTTTTGGAAGAAAATCAACTACTTAGGATTTCTAGATTTTTCAGTAAGAATATATAATTTTTCACCATATGGTACACACTATAAAATCAACTATCAAATATTTATTATAATCGTATATAATAAATAATAACAATTCCCAAGGTAATTACTACTATTTACATAATTAAAAGGACCAAACAGTTAAACATGAGTCATTAAACAAATTCAAATTAAATTAAATCTAAATAATGGATCTTGAATTAAATTCCCACCCATAAGCTAAACATCACCCAATTACATATCAAAGTAGACCCAACAAACTAATCTCAAGTCATGGTCCAAACACACAACTAATTTTCAATTTCTGCTATAAATTAAACTCAACACCAACCAGTCGGTGAATTTTCATAAAATAAATACTCACCATTAAATTCTGAAATTTTCATCCAACATGCTAAACTCTTATAGGAACAACATAATAAAAATTTCATAATTTCTGAGATCGAAAAGTATATTTTAAAAAAAATTATTATTACAAACTTGAATTTTTTTCGCATATAACTTTACACAACACTCCAATCCAATTATTACTCAATT
This sequence comes from Camellia sinensis, assembly GCF_004153795.1. Classification (NCBI taxonomy): domain Eukaryota; kingdom Viridiplantae; phylum Streptophyta; class Magnoliopsida; order Ericales; family Theaceae; genus Camellia; species Camellia sinensis. Next base: position 1,486,796 of record NW_021025011.1, on the reverse strand, counting down.
AATTTAGTGGGACATGACATGTACTCCGAATAAAAGTTAATTCAAAACCGCTCCCACTCTTTGGAATCAATGCCATGACAATAGCTCTCAAGTTGCAACATGACTCCACATCACATTAATATTATGATAGCCTACGAGATTAAACTCGAATTCAACAACTCTTACTACACGAACTCATTTATCGAGAAATATTAATACTGCTCATGAGGTCAGTTAATAGAATATTCTTTCACTCACACTAGAAATATCCTGAACCAATCACAATGAGACACCTGTAAAAATTAACTCTAAGATGACCCTAAAGTTTTTGAATCGTTAATAAATAGCTTAACCCCAAATTACAATAAAATCTCTCCAAACAAAATTCAATGTACATCTCTCATCTAAAGAAATAATTCTACATCTCTAATTCAGAATTCTATCTAAAATAATCCTTTCATTACTTCAATCCAATCACTATGAAATCTACTCTACACGTTAAAAAAATAATTTAACTCGGGAAATAATCCACCACAGCTTACTAAAATGCAAAGAAAATAAAATCTAATTCTCATAATTACTCATGTCACAAAATAATGACACCAACTACCATATCGAACTCACCACAAAAAGCCAACACAACTCAAGATGAAATGTTGCACCAACAAATACTCATAGTTGTAGTTACTTTGAAATCTTCTATGAAGTCGCTAGTCAACTCACTTCTACCCAAATTCTAAAAGATACAACCACAAGCTATAATGCCACTTATTTATTCTAAGAAATTTTCTACATCACAACGGCCATTCCAAAGCAATTTTCAAGACTAACAAAAGAATAAAAGTATCTCATACCAATTTATTCACTGATGAGGAATTCACCGAACAACTTCTAAGATAGCATCACTCAAAACATAATGAAATTTAATCAAAATGAGGAACCACTTCTATCAAGCAACAGGAAATGCCTTCCATCTAAGACCACCACTAATCACTCAAGATCGAATGCACTCAAATTAAACCCAATGATAACACTAGATTGACACAAAAACAACATAAATTCTCACCACACTTATAACAAAACGAAGGATCAATATAAGGGGTTCACAACTCTTACACTAAGGATACAAAACAATCTTATGCCTAAAAGATAAGAGATACAAAAAAATAAATAAATAATCTCCATTTCAGTTGCATGAAACACACTGTCCGCAAAATACTCACGTATACTTCTCATTTTCGCAATTTCTAACCCATAAGTAAGAGTAACTACAAAAGTTAACTTCAATCACTCGTAATGGATCAAGCATAAATTTTCATGAAAATACTCAAATCAGAGTCACATCAACCATTTCAAGGCACCTAATCATAATCTCCATAGAATCACAACATCCTCACAAGATCATTTCAAAAAAATATTTCTAAAGACATTGGTTTGCTAACACAACCCCAAGACATCAATCACATCATATCCCTAACCACTCATCTATTGTACTTGGATACATCAACAACCAACTACGAGACAATTGACTCTACCAAACTCGAAAGCATTTAAACTCGGCCACATATCCCAAAATGTCAATCACAAGTCACTATTATTTTTTTTCCCTACTAAAAATTCAATCAAATGGCACAACCCCAATTAAATTTAATCTCATTCCAATCTATCTCAAAATTATTTATCCCGTTCGCCCTTTAGGATTTGCAACAAAATTATGAATAAAACAACTCTCTAAGAAGCACATCTCTTACTACACTATAATTGCTGTCATTCTAACACCACATGTATTCCCAAACACATACAAAATGATTGGCCTAAGGCCCATCACTAACCTCACATGTAGTCAATTAAGCAAGTGAAACAACCCAACCAAAACTAACTTTGTCTATCCTAAAGGAATATAGGACTAGCTTTACATATTTCGATGTCAACGCTTCAAAACATTTTATCTTAGGTTACTTTAATTATCATTAAGGTCACAACCAAACCGTACTACTACAACAAGTTTATTCTCTAATCCACTCTACTCTCAAGATTTTTCATCGAACCCACTTCCACAAACTTGATATAAAGCTGAAAAAAATAACTAACTCCTCTTAAGAACAAACCATTCACCATGCAACATATATTTTGAGGTAACACTTACACCCACAATCACACAAGTTGGTTAACCCACGCTTTATTGCTAATTACATAACATCTTGACCCATCATCCCGGCTATATTAGTCTAACCTACTCGTTTTTGTGGGGAAATGTATCCTCCTGCATGGGAACACCTCGGGCACCCCGATGACCTTTACTATGGTCTCTTCCACTTTATGACATAATATATATAGCGGTAGAGACTAAATTAAGCACAGAATTACTCCACACTAGTTCTCACACACTGCATATGGGTTAAACATAAGCCTACACATGTATCTAAATCATATCTCTACTGCTGAAGCTGAGTATCGTGCTATGGCTCATGCTACTGCTGAAGTTGTTTGGCTTCATTGTCTTCTTTCTGACTTGGGCGTCCCTCAGTTTTCCCCGACCTCCCTCTATTGTGACAACCGCAGTGCTATTCAGATTGCACATAACACTGTCTTTCTTGAGCGGACCAAGCACATTATGATTGATTGTCACTTTGTTTGTCAGCATCTTTAGTCTGGCTCTGCAGCTTGCTGACTTTTTTACCAAGACTTACACTATTGCTCGGTTTCAGTTTCTTCTTGGCAAACTCTCAGTGTTTTCTGCCCAAACACCTTGAGTTTGAGCAGGGGTGTGAGAATAATAATATTAGTATATATATTATGTGAATATTGTTTCCTATTTAGGATTGGTTTAGGTTTATTCTTGTTTTCTATTTAGGATTGGTGTTCTATATTTATTAGAATTTTATATCAGTGATTTATTCGTTTAGGATTAGGATTTAGTGTTTTATATAAGTGATGTATTCTTTGTTCAATAAATATAATTGAATATACAAAAATTCTTCAGAATTCTTACATGGTATTAGATTTGTGTTCGAAACCCTAACCTCTTATTTCTGGTTCGTTGTTTCCCTTTCTAGTTTACGATCGATCGAAGCTCCTTGCTTCGTGGGTCATATGGGTCTCTCTCACCAAAGGACTGCCCTCTGACGTGGTTCGCCTCTTCTTTCTAGTCAACCCATCTATTCAACGTGGTAGTTGTGCTTCGATTCCTTATCTGTTCGTGACTTCTTCTCTCTGACTCGCGGCTGTCTCTAATCGTGGTTTTTTTTGGTTTCGCTGATTCATCCTCTCTGGTTCACGACTCGCGTCACTCTTTGCTCATCACATCTGCTAGTTACCTTGGTGCTTCTTGTTCTATGCTTGTGACTCACGAGTGATTGATCTCTTGTTGGAGTTACGACATCAGTTCTTTGACTTCGTCTTCGTCAGTTGTCGGAATTGTGACACCAGTCGCACTTGTCAGAGTCACGACTTACATCGTGACATCTCTCTCTCTCTCTCTCTCTCTCTCTCTCTCTCTCTCTCTCTCTCTCTTGTTCTGAATCTGGTGGCCTTGGGTATTTTTCTTTGGTTGACCACAGTTCTCTTTTATTCTTGTTTGGACCAAACAAGTTTCTTGATATGATGGTTCTCTATTGTTTTTTTCTTTGGTTCATTATGATGATAACGGGTTCAGCTTCTGTAAAGCCCAAGAATGGGCTCCTTGCTTCAGATAAGTGTGTCTTCTGCCATCAGAGGGGCCATTGAAAGTGTCACTGTCCCAATAAGGGATTGGGATGTCTGTCTGGGTCGTATTCTCAACAGTCCCGGACATAGTTTTGCCTTTCTTTTCCAAGTATTTTTCAGGCTTCTGCCGATTCTACTGCATCTGCTCTAGTTCTTGATCCTGACTTGGCTTCCTTGAGTGCTCAAATTAGTCAACTTCAGCATACACTGTCTACCTCCCAACCATCTTCGTCTGCCTCCATTGTTTTCTCTCTTCATTCAGGTTTGCGTAGGTCTTCTTCAGGTATCTCTTCGTCTGTCTGGCTTTTTGACTCTGGTGCCTCTCATCATATGACTCCTTATCTCTCCTTACTTAAGAATTGTACTCTCCTTTCCTTTCCTATTACTGTTAATGCTACTAATGTGTCTGGTATGTTAGTTATATCTATTAGGTCTGTCCTACCGTCTGCTATGTTTGCAGTCTCGATTCCATCTGTCTTATATGTTCCTCAGTTATCTGTCAGTTTATTATCTATTAGTCAACTTGATGTCTCTGGTTTTGATGTTATCTTTTTTTGTTCTATCTATTCTGTGCAGGATCGGATGTCCAAGCAGCAAATTAGGACTGGCTGTAGAGTTAGAGACCTCTATGTGGTGGAAAGCTTGCATATGCTTATGACTACCTCTCCGACTGCCTTTTCTTCTTTTCAGTTAGATTCTCTTTCAAGTCCTTTCTATTTATGGCATTTCAAATTAGGGCATTTGTCTGCTGACCACTTGCGATCTTTAGCTCAGTCAGGTATATTGGGTAAAGTTTCTCCTAGTCAATATATCGAGTGTCGGGGTGTAAACTTGCCAAAATGACATCCTTACCTTTCCGTAAACGTACTTCTATATCAGCTACACCGTTTTCTTTAGTTCATATTGATATCTGGGCCCTTCTCCTATTCTCACCAAAGGGGGTTCTTCATACTATGTATCATTTGTTGATGACTGCATCCGTTATATTTGGGTTTATCTTATGACTCATAAGTCTGATTTCTATCAGATATACCATACCTTTCAATCTATGATTACTACTCAGTTTGGGTCTACAATTAAAGTATTACGGTTTGACTTGGGTGGGGAATATTTTAAAAATGAGTTATGTGAGTATTTGGCCAACCTGGGTGCCATTAACCAAACTTCCTGTATAGATACACTTGCCTAAAATGGTCGAGCCGAGTGTAAACACCGTCACTTCCCTTCTTTCTGGTTGATCTCCTTATGAGACTTTGTTCTCCCAAATTCCTAACTACTCCCTTCTTCGTGTGTTTGGGTCTTCTTATTTTGTCCTTCTTCCTGCAAAGATAGGACCAAACTTAGTGCTCGGTCTGCCCTCTGTGTCTTTTTGGGTTATAGTCTTACTCAGAAAGGCTATCGGTGTTACGACCTTATTTCCGTCATCTTTATGTCTCCTGTCATGTTTCTTTTCTCAAACGTCTACCTTACTTTCAGCTTCCTCCTCTCACGGCCCCAGTTTCTAAAGAGAATTTGGTTCATATTGATCCGTTTCCTTCTGAGGTCTGGTCTAATGAGTACATCTCCACAGTTCCTCCTAAGTTTGTTCCATCTTCTCCTCCTGCTTCACCTCTGGCTACTACTCCTCCTTTTTTTTATTCTCCTCCTCCATTGTTAGTTTATTCTCGTCACAAGGCTCCTCCTCCACTAGTTGTCTCTGCCCCTGCTACTGGTCCTCCTGTTTCTGACGACTCTAATCCTGCTGCACACCTATATCCTACTCGAGTACGTCATCCTCCAAACAGGTTGGGTTGGTTTAATACATGTTTTTAGCATCCTATCGTACATTTTTGTCTGTTATTCACTCTTTTTCATAACCTCAGTCTTACAAGGAGACCTGTCAGGATCCTCATTGGGTTCAAACTATGAAGGATGAGTTGTATGCTTTACAAAAAACTAGTACTTGGGAGTTGGTTCCTTTGCCTGCTAGTAAGAATCTGGTTGGTTGCAAATGGGTTTACAAAGTCAAGACTCATTTTGATGGTTCTCTTGAGCGCTACAAAGCTCGTCTGGTTGCCAAAGGTTTCTCACAGGAGTATGGTATTGATTATGAGGAGACCTTTGCTCCTGTTGCCAAGATAACTACTATCCGTACTTTGATCTCTGTCGCTGCTGTTCGTTCTTGGCCTCTTTATCAGATGGATGTTAAGAATGCTTTTCTTAATGGCCATCTCACTGAGGAGGTTTGCATGCGTCCTCCTCCTGGCCTTCACCATTCCTCTGAACAGGTTTGTCGCCTTCGGCGTGCTCTGTATGGTCTGAAACAGTCTCCTCATGCTTGGTATGATCGCTTTCAGACGGTTATTACTGAGCTTGTGTTTCATCCTTGTGCCCAGGACTCTGCTTTATTTCTTCTCCATACCTCTGCTGGATTTGTTGCGTTATTACTGTATGTGGATGATATGATGATCACTGGTTCTGACTTTTCTACCATATCTGAGGTCAAGTAGCATCTTTTCCGCATCTTTGAAATGAAGGATCTGGGCCCATTGCGGTATTTTTCTAGTATTGAGGTAGCTTCCTCTCCCAAGGGCTACTTTCTCTCTCAGGCCAAGTATGCCAATGAAGTCATTCACCGTGCTGGTCTTACTGACACTAAGATTTCTGATACCCCTATTGAGCTTAATGTAAAGCTCAACACTACTGATGGTGTTCTTTTGGATGATCCTACTCTATATCGAGAGCTCGTGGGTTGCTTAGTCTATCTGACGGTTACTCGCCCTGATCTTGCCTACGTTGTTTATGTGGTTAGCCAGTTTGTTTCTGCTCCTCGATCCACCCATTGGGCTGCATTAATTCGGATTCTTCGCTATCTCCGAGGTACTATTTTTCGAGGTTTACTACTATCCTCTACTTCTTCTTTAGACTTGGTGGCCTATGCTGATTCTGATTGGGCTGGTGATATTAATGATCACAAGTCCACGTCTGGTTTCTATATGTTTTTTAGCGATTTCATGATCTCTTAGAAAAGCAAAAAACAAATTGTTATTGCTCGTTCCACTACCAAAGCTGAGTACCATACTATGGCTCATGCTACTGCTGAGACTGTTTGGTTTCGTTGTCTCTTGTCTGATTTGGGTGTCCCTCAGTCTTCTCCGACCTCCCTCTACTGTGACAACAACAATGCTATTCAGATTGCCCACAACACTGTCTTCTATGAGAGGACGAAGCACATTGAAATTGATTGTCACTTTGTCCGTCAACATTTGCAGTTTGACTCTATCTCGCTTCCTTTTGTCTCTTCGATTCTGCAACTTGCTAACTTTTTTACCAAGATTCACACCACTGCTCGGCTTCAGTTTCTTCTTGGCAACCTCGCAACGTTTTCTGTTAAAACGCCTTGAATTTGAACGGGGGTGTGAGAATATTAGGTTTATGTATATATGGTAGTATATTTTCTAAATATATCAGGGATTGAGTTAATATTTTTGTTTCCTTTTCCAGCTCTAGGGTTTGGATTGTTATATATACTGATGTATTCTTGTATCAATTTCACAATTGAATATACAGATTCTTCAGAAATCTTACAGTATCATGGCATGACATAGGTGGTATAGATATGATACCTCTTTTGAGGCATCAGACGTTGGGTCAGCATCCCTCTCTAAAATTGAGGGGATACTCCCGTTAGGGAGCAAGCCAGGCAACCTTGGCAGGACCTTGATCTTAGCCTGTCACGCCCCACTTTTTATTACTTGAAGTATTACCAATTTCATTTACTTAATTCCATTTCAGAGATAACATGCGGAAATAAACTTATATATTCACGTAGAAGTGAATAACATTGCTCTTATTCGTATGCAAGTAAATACAACCTGAGTATAATAAAGGTGGAGGCACACCACAATCACCTGAAAAATGGTTTCCACTAAGGAATGAGCATAAAGTCCAGCTGAGATAATCTAAATAAAGTGCATGCAGTTTAACAATATCATGAGGTGCAATGCATATGAGATGCCAATGTCAAAAATACAGGTTTTCTCATTTTGAAATTCTCATGTCATGCACTTGTTCAAAAACATAACCAATTTAATCATCCATTTGATAGAGCAAGAGGTGGTAAATATGACACAGGTAATCCCTAGGCTGGTGTCTGCAAGTAGACATAACTAGCACTACCAATCTCCACTTTACCGGATCCTAACTGGAAGGCATGTGGTACCTACTCTGTGCGTGCTTTCGGTCTTTTACCTTGGACGCTCAGGCCAACTTAAACAATACCAATCTACACCCCCTATCCAGACTTACCAAGCGCATTTACCTCATAACTCAATACATTTCAAATATTCTCAATGAATCAATTTGAAAATCAATTTCTCAGATCCAATGCGGGAATTAAATCATGAGAATATGCAATGCTCAATGCCATGTATGAATTTGCAAATATTTCAATTTACCTGATTCACATTGCAATTTCTACCACAATCAATACAACCTTCCATCGATTTCCCAAATAATTATCTATATACAAAATATAAATTTTAAGAGATAAATATAACTCATAATCTTATATCTTCAATAATTTCAACATAAGAGTAACAATCACATATTCAATCTCCTCTTTTTCAACTCAATCAAGAATCATAATATTCTTTCAAAAATTTCATCAATTTTCTCTTTTTATTCAAACTCAAGGATTCACCAAAAAATTTTATAATGCTAAAAATAACATATGTTTCTTTCAACATTTCTCAATACCTTAATATGATAAATATTTTGCATCTTTCTCAAGAGTTCAATATTTTCAAATTAAACAATTTCTAAAAGAATTTCAATAGTTTCCAATATTCTCAATAACATTCTTGTCAATCTAATCCCTTTGAACATCCACTTACATATTCTCATTTGTTCAATAAACCCATGCTTTCAACACTTCAATTTCAACATTTCAAGTTCCTAGGGTTTGATCAAAATTTGGGGATTTCTCATTTTAAAGATAAATTTCTCAAATTCTTGGGTCCTAACAACCACATTTAACAAGTTGAAAACTTTAAAAAAAAATAAAAAAAAAATTAAAGAATCTTTCCCTTTTCATAAATTAAATATATTTTTAATAGAAACCATAATGTCTTCAAGTGTTATATTATCAAAATAATACATAATAAAGTTAAGACACATACACAAGGTTTAGAAAATCCCTACCTCAATAGCTAGAAGGGGAAACCAACAAAAACCCCAATTTTCGACTTTGTCGAATTTCAATCTCCATCGGTCAAAATGTTGTTCTCGCCAAGCTCTTCACTTTGGCCTAAGAACTGGAGTCTAAAACTTAATCGATTTTGGTGGATCAAAGGTTTTACATGATAAATGTAAGAGAGAAAAAGAAAAAAAAATCTAGGGCAGAGAGAGAAAACTGAGAGCCGAGAGAGAGAGAGAGAGAGAGAGAGAGAGAGAGAGAGAGAGAGAAGACGATGCTTCTCAATGACAAAAAGAAGTATAGTGATCCCGGTCTTTTCCTATTTCGTTGTTGTATCCAGACTTAGGTTCCGTGGAGCTTGTTGTTGTATATATATCTTGATGTCATCCTTTAATTCCTTATTTTTGAGTTATAGGATGTGTTGGGCAGGTTTGTTACAGGTTAGATGTGATTAGGAGCAAATGGTTGCTGCCCAGAATTTTGGTCCTTCACTCGAGCGAGCCTTTTGTCGCTCAAGCGAGCTCTGTGTTTTAGATCCTTCGCTCGAGCCAGGGTTCCTTCACTCAAGCGAGAGTTAAGTTTTGTATCTGGTGGCTCAAACGAGAAGTCCTTCGCTCTAGCTTGCGTCTGCATCTGGTTTTGTTCCTGAAGGTTGCAATTCTTCACTTAAGCGAGCTTTCCTTCGCTCAAGCGAGCGAGGTGTATGTTTTGAGTTTCTTCGCTCTAGCGAGAATTCTGTCGCTTAAGCGTGCTTCTGGGTTGCAGACCTGAAGCTTCGCATTGTTGGCTCGAGCGAGGCTTTCTATGCTCGAGCGAGAGTTCTTTGTGTCTGGTTGCTCGAGCGACCAATCCTTAGCTCGAGTGAGCCTGTGTTATATCAGTAGACAGCAACGGGTAAACCCTTCACTTTTTCATCTCTTTTGGTTTCAAAACCCTAGATTCGAGCTCTCTCTCTCTACACACCTTCTCTCTAGGGATTTATCTAGTTTTAGTGTGTTTCTACCCTAAGTCCTTTGTAAGAAAGATAGAGGGTGGCTTGGGCTTCATTTTAATCTGAAAAGTTATGGATTTGGAGCACTTTGGTTTTTCCTCATCTACTCCTTTGAGCTTCTATTTTCGAGGTAGGGATACCCTACTCTATCTTATGAGTTTTGTCATAAATTTTGGACATTTTGATATGTTGGGGTTGTTGGGTAATTTTTAGAAACGTTAGGGATTGATTTGTAATTTATAGAAAAAGGGGTTTTCAAAATGTTAAATCCTATGGGTGTTTGAGACCAACAAAAATGGAATTAATGCTGTTGTATTGTTGAATTTGAGCCTTTGGGTTGAGATGTGATAAAGGGGGGAAGAATGCCCTAATTATGAAATAAATTAATTTGTATAATTAATCTTGGGAAAAAGTGAAAATATGGAATTGAGTTGAGAATAATGAAATTGGAAAATTATGGGATTGAATGGTGTAGTTGAATAAATTAATCACTCACCAATGGAGTCAGTTGATATTATATCTATTTAATGCATTTATTTTCAGTTTAGAAATAACTGCTTGGGGCTATCGGTGGAGGATAGTCTTGATTGTTGTAGACACTGTATGTTGATTAGGGAAAACTAAAACTAATCACATTGAATATGTCATTGAATATGACAGTTGGAATAATACATTAAATTTGTGTATTGAGTGATCCCTGTATATGATAATTGTTTATATACTTGGAATATGTGTATTGCGTGGGAGGAGATAGGGGATGTACTCCATGGTTTGAGGGAAGATAGGGGATGGACTCTCAAACCTGTTTAGGAGGAGATAGGGGATGGACTCCATTAATACATTAAATATGTGTATTAAATTGAAGTATTGATACAACAAATATGTGTATCTATTGTGAAGTATAGAAGTATTTTAATATGATATTGATACAGCAAATATGTGTATTTATTGTGAAATATGGAAGTGTTAGTATATGAGTTATAGTCTCATTGAATTGTTTGTCCAGGTTCTGAGCCATGTATATGAAATGATTCGGATAAGTAAAGGTAAATGGAATGTAGCATGGACACAAGTGTCATGGGATTGTATTGTGATATAACTGGTTTACAAGTGTTAACCATTTATCAAATGCTATTGTTTTAGTCATTGCTTATATTTGGCTTAGTATATCTCTACTGGGCTGTGGCTCACCCTATATGGGACATCATTTTTAGATTCAAGTGATATGCCACCTCCATGGACATAGCTTGGAAGGTTTTGGGAGCTGAAAACTCTTTTTGTTGTTTTGTTATCTTTTGTTGTATTACATGTAAATTCAGGGCAAGGGCTTAATATGATATGAGTTAGTACTCTCTTTTGTGTAACCAAGTGTTGGCTTGGAAAGTTGAAAGCCGTTGGGCATTTACTTTTGTTGTCAACATGTAATACATTTGTAAAGACTACTCTGATGAATGGAAAAGTATTTATTTCTCTTATATCAATGCATGTCAAGAATGTGGGGTTTTATGTATTATTTTGAGGGCATTACAACTTGGTATCAGAGCTTACCGGGTTCGAATACTTTGGGTACGCGGGAAGTGGTTAGTACCACAATGGGTTTGTCTCGCTTGTTAGAGACTTAGGTATAATGCTATGTGCTTATGTGATAACATGTTTATGTGACTATATGGGTATGGAATGTGGTTTCTAGGATGTTGATTGTATCCTTGGGTTTCTGGGAGTCCTGTTGGAAAAGCACTTGATCAATGTTGTTTCTAACTGGAACTCTAGCAACGCCTCGGGACTGTCATTATCCGAAAATAAAATTCGTAAGTGCTTATGTGATTATGTGCTTACGTGGAGTGAATTACTGTTGTCCATTGCATTAGGACGCGAGTGTTATAGCTTCGGCACATTTGTGAATGTGCTAATGTTCTTCGTTGCCTTTATTAGGATGTCAGGACGAGGACGTGGTGGTAGGCGAGGTAGGCCTAGAAGGCAGGAGGTGCCTATACCGGATGATATTCCGGTGCAACAGGAGGGTGTTGGCCAGGCCAATGTGGCCGAGCCAGTAGGTCAGCGGGCCATGGGTGCCTTAGCCCGCGAGATAGCAGGAGCTTTCAGGGAATCTGTGGGCATTCTCAAAGCTGAGAATCAAGTTCAGGCCCAGGTTGTTGATGCAGGGCCTTCCTTTCTGAAGAGGGAGTTTTTTCGGTCTAATCCGAATGAGTTTTTGGGAGATCTGAAAGAGCCACTTAAGGCTGATGAGTGGCTTGAGCAGATGACGAAGATGTTTGAGATGCTTGGCATCGAAGACGGGGCTTTGAAGGTGACCTTGGCGTCCTTCCAGCTAAAGGGAAATGCGGGTCAGTGGTGGAAATTTATCCGGGGCCGTATTGGTGGTACTTGGGAGGCCTTTGTAGATGCTTTCCAGGAGAAGTTTCTGTCTCTCGCTGTCAGGGAGAAGTTGAGAGATCAGTTCTGCCAGCTAAAGCAGCTGAGTTCATCAGTGGCCGAGTTTGAGGCCGCATTACTAGTTTATCTAGGTTTGCACCTGAGCTTGTGGCGTCAGAAGAATGCTGTTGTCTTGAGTTTGAGAGGAAATTGAGGCACGGGCTCAAGATGAGGGTTGGCGGGTCTATGACCGGGAAGTATGGATGCCTTGTAGATGTTGCTGCCCATATGGAGATTATGATGCATGAGGAGGAGGAGAGGTTGAGGGGCTCCAAGAGGAGTCAGGATGGCCAGGGGGATAATAGGAGACAGAGAGGTCCTAACTCTCAACAGTCTTATGGTGGTTTTGCTAGATCTACCTTTCCAATGCCGAGTGCAGGTTCTGGGAGATGCAGTCAAGGAGACATTACTTGTTACAAGTGTGGTCAGCTGGGTCACAAGTCTCCAGCTTGCCCGCAGAGGGGAAGAGGCCAGAGAGCATCTTTATCTTCAGCTCGACCTCAGAGCCAGAGTCAGGGTAGAGGCCAGCCACTCTCATGTTATCAGTGTGGTCAGGCGGGGCACCTGAAGAGGTTCTACCCGCAGTTGAGTGCCACATCAGGTGCGTCTGGTTCGAGACAGGCGTAGAGTTTTCAGCCAGCACAGTCAGTTCAGGCCTCGAGGGCCAATCAAGGAGCTTCGTCGTCCCAGTCTATGCAGCAGTCTTTTGCTCCTAGGGGTAAGCAGGTAGATCAGAGACCTTCTGGGCATGTGTATGCTGTTACCGCGCAGGATCCTGTACTGGCTCCATCTGTTGTGAGAGGTACCTTCTTGTTTTGCAACTCGGTTGCCAATGTATTGATTGATACGGGTGCATCCCATTCCTTTATATCTGCTGCATTTGCGTCTGTTTTGGGGTTGGAGTTGGCACAGTTAGCATCTCCTATATGTGTTGTATCACCTGTTGGGGGTGAGTTGATTTTGAAATAGGGGTGTCGGGGCTGTGATATAGAGGTCGCCGACCGCCGGCTTCCATTTTCTTTTGTAGTTATGGCTATGTCGGGTTTCGATGTGATTTTGGGTATGGATTAGTTATCGTCATACCGGGCTGTTATCGATTGTTACCACCAGAGGGTCAAAGTATGTACCTTGAGCGGGGATTGCTTCCATTTCTTGGGGGATCGGGTTGGTAGTGTGTTACCACCGGTGTATGATCTGCGAGGGCGAAGTGAGCTTAGTGGTCTTCTCGCTAGCTTCATAAGTGATGAGTGTGATGAGACCCTGACTGCATTGCCGATAGTGGTTTGTGAGTATTCAGATGTTTTTCCCGAGGACCCTGTTAGCTTACCACCTCATCGAGAGATTGAGCTCTCTGTTGATCTAGTGCCCGGCACGGCGCTAATTTCTATGGCACCTTATCGTTTCGCCCCAGCCAAGTTGAGTGAGTTGAAGATTCAGCTCCAGGAATTGCTAGATAAGGGCTTTATTTGCCCTAGTGTTTCGCCGTGGGGAGCACCGGTCCTCTTTGCTAGAATGAAAGATGGGGCTTTGAGACTTTATATCGATTACCGGAAATTGAATCAGGCTACGGTCAAGAATAAGTACCCTATGCCCCGTATTGATGATTTGTTTGACCAGTTGAAAGGGACCCGTTGTTTCTCTAAGATAGACTTGAGATCGGGTTACCATCAGTTGAGGGTCAGGGAGGAGGATATTCCGAAGACGGCATTCCGTATGAGGTATGGCCACTATGAGTTTTTGGTGATGCCTTTTGGGCTCACCAATGCACCGGCAGTCTTTATGGACTTGATGAACTGGATATTCCGGGAATTCCTAGATCGTTTTGTAGTCGTTTTCGTGGACGACATTCTGATTTATTCACCTTCTGAGGAAGAGCACGAGGAACACTTGAGAGTGGTGCTGGAGTTGCTTAGAGCCCATAGGCTGTATGCCAAATTTGGGAAGTGTGAGTTCTGGCTAAGAGAGGTCAAGTTCTTAGGCCATGCGGTTTCCGGGGAAGGGGTGTCTGTTGATACATCCAAGATTGAGGCAGTGCAGGATTGGGCACTGCCTAAGAGTGTTTTTGAGATCTGCAGTTTTCTGGGATTAGCTGGGTATTACCGCCGGTTTGTGAAAGATTTCTCCAGGCTAGGTTCGCCGTTGACTAGATTGACTTGGAAAGGGATGAAATTTGTATGAAGTGAGACTTGTGAAAAGTCGTTCCAAGAGTTAAAAGTTAGATTGACCACCGCTCCGGTTTTGATTATTCCGGAGAGAGAGTTGGGTTATGCGGTGTGATGCCTCACGAGAGGGTTTGGGTTGTGTGTTGATGCAGGAGGGCAACGTTGTAGCCTATGGCTCACGGTAGTAGAAAATACATGAGAGAAATTACCCTACACATGACCTAGAGTTAGTAGCAGTGATTTTTGCCTTGAAGATCTGGAGGCATTACCTTTATGGTGAGAGATTAGAGATATTCTCGGATCATAAGAGTCTGAAGTATCTGTTTACATAGAAAGACTTGAACTTGAGGTAGAGGAGGTGGATGGAGTTTATTGAGGATTACGACTTCGAGTTGCATTACCATCCGAGAAAGGCCAATGTTGTGGCCGATGCCCTTAGCAGGAAATCCATTAGCGATGTAGCTTGTATAGCCATCCGGGAGTGGGAGATGTTGGGTGCTCTTGGTGAGTTTGATTTGCTTCTGGGCGAATCTGTTAAGACTGTGGCCTTGTTTTCTGTAGTTGCACAACCTACACTTGTGACTCAAGTGATAGAGGCACAGATAGGTGAAATCCCTCCGAGAAAAGATCTCCGATGAGAAGGTTGAGAAGGTTTTGTCTGTGTATCCCGACCTGAGTGTGAGATACCGAGACCGTTTGCTTGTGCCAGAGTCTTGCCGAGAGGAGGTACTCCGAGAGTTTTACAATTCACGCCTTGCAGTGCATCCGAGAGGCACTAAGATGTATTGTGATTTGGGTCGCCAATTTTGGTGGAGGGACATGAAGAGAGATGTGGCAGTTTTTGTGTCAAAGTGCCTTATTTGTCAGCAAGTGAAGGCCGAGCATCAGAGGCTAGCGGGTTTGTTACAACCCTTGCCTATTGCCGAGTGGAAGTGGGAGCATGTCACTATGGACTTCGTTGTAGGTCTTTTGAGGACTCAGCGGGGTAGTGATGCTATTTGGGTGGTTGTAGACCGGTTGACCAAGCCGGCGCACTTTGTCCCTATGCGCGTGAGAGATTCGGTAGATCATCTTGCTAACTTGTATATTCGGGACATAGTGAGGTTACACGGGGTCCCAGTGTCGATCGTCTCAGATAGAGATCTGTGCTTTACTACTAGGTTGTGGCAGAGTTTGCAGAGTGCCTTGGGTACTAGATTGACGTTTAGCATGGCTTATCATCTTCAGACTGACGGGCAGTCCGAGCGTACTATTCAGATCCTTGAGGATATGCTTCGAGGTTGTGTCCTTGACTTTAGTGGGTCGTGGGAGAGACACTTTCCCTTGGTGGAGTTTGCCTACAACAACAGTTTTCAGTTGAGTATCGGTATGGCACCGTTTGAGGCCTTGTATGGCCGACCGTGTAGGTCTCTAGTTTGTTGGGCCGAGGTGGGTGATGCAACTTTGTTGGGCCTGGAGTTGGTTCGGGAAACGACAAAGAAAGTTGAACTTATCCGTAGGAGGTTTGTTATAGCCTAGAGTCGCCAAAAATGTTATGCCGACCGCAGGAGGAGGCCTTTGGTATTTGAGGTGGGTGATCATGTCTTCTTGAAAATATCACCTAGGCAGGGTTTGATGAGGTTTGGTAAGAGAGGGAAATTGTCCCCTTGATTTATTGGCCCTTTTGAGATCCTTGAGAGGATTGGCAAGGTTGCCTATCGTTTAGCTTTGTCGCCGCAGTTATCCGAAGTTCATGACGTGTTTCATCTTAGTATGCTTCGGAAATACGAGCCGGATCCGTCGCATGTATTGGATTGGACCGACTTAGAGGTAGATGAGGATGCCTCGTTTGAGGAGAGACCGGTTCGGGTCTTGGATAGGCGGGATCAAGTTTTGCGAGGCAAGACTATTCCTTTGGTGAAAGTTTTGTGGAAACATCACGGAGTGGAGGAAGCCACTTGGGAATGTGAGTTGGAGGTCCGAGAGAAATATCCAGATCTATTTGTGGATGTTTGAGTATTTGTTGTATATTTTATTGTATTGTTAAACTTTAAGAGCATTAAATGTGTCTTAAATTGTAAAACATTATATATGTTTCGGTTTATGGAAGTATTGTAAAACTTGCCTTGAAATGGAAGTTTATTATAACATTGTATATGTTGAATGTGTTGCAGGAATGGAAATATATCATGAACATGGAATACGATATGGAATTGTGAATCATGTATTTTGGAAATTGTTGGATTTGAAGGAAATGCATGTTGATAATGCATGTTGTAATATATATTGTAATATGCCTCTTGAATAGAGATGGAATGACCGGTAATGGGTCAAGTTATGGAATTTTAAATTGCAATGTTATTGAGAAGTGAGAAAAACTTGTTTTTGAAAACTCGTACTTAATTTCGGGGACGAAATTCTTTAAGGGGGGGAGGTTATAGCGATCCCGGTCTTTCCCCATTTGGTTGTTGTATTCGGACTTAGGTTCCGTGGAGCTTGTTGTTGTATATATATCTTGATGTCATCCTTTAATTCCTTATTTTTGAGTTATAGGATGTGTTGGGCAGGTTTGTTACAGGTTGGGTGTGATTGGGAGCAAATGGTTGCTGTCC
This sequence comes from Camellia sinensis, assembly GCF_004153795.1. Lineage (NCBI taxonomy): Eukaryota > Viridiplantae > Streptophyta > Magnoliopsida > Ericales > Theaceae > Camellia > Camellia sinensis. Next base: position 1,469,759 of record NW_021025011.1, on the reverse strand, counting down.
AGAATTTTGGTCCTTCGCTCGAGCGAGCCTTTTTTCGGTCAAGCGAGCTCTGTGTTTTAGATCCTTCGCTCGAGCCAGGGTTCATTCACTCGAGCGAGAGTTGTGTTTTGTATCTGGTGGCTCGAGCGAGAAGTCCTTCGCTCGAGCTTGCGTCTGCGTCTGGTTCTAGACCTGAAGGTTGTAATTCTTCGCTCGAGCAAGCTTTCCTTCGCTCGAGCGAGCGAGGTGTATGTTTTGAGTTTCTTCACTCGAGCGACCATTCTGTTGCTCGAGCGTGCTTTTGGGTTGCTGACCTGAAGCTTTGTATTATTGGCTCGAGCGAGGCTTTCTATGCTCATTCTGTGTCTGATCGCTCGAGTGACCAATCCTTAGCTCGAGCGAGCCTGTGTTATATTAGTAGACAGCAGCGGGTAAACCCTTCACTTTTTCATCTCTTTTGGTTTCAAACCCCTAGATCCGAGCTCTCTCTCTCTCTCTACACACCTTTTGTCTAGGGATTCATCTAGTTTTAGTGTGTTTCTACCCTAAGTCCTTTGTAAGAAAGATAGAGGATGGCTTGGGCTTCGTTTTAATCTGAAAAGTTGTGGATTTGGAGCACTTTGGTTTTTCCTCATCTACTCCTTTGAGCTTCTATTTTCGAGGTAGGGATACCCTACTCCATCTTATGAGTTTTGTCATAAATTTTGGACATTTTGATATGTTGGGGTTGTTGGGTAATTTTTGGAAAGGTCAGGGTTTGATTTGTAATTTATAGAAAAGGGGGTTTTCAAAATGTTAAATTCTATGGGTGTTTGAGACCAACAAAAATGGAATTAATGTTGTTGTATTGTTGAATTTGAGCCTTTGGGTGGAGATGTGATAAAGGGGGGAAGAATGTCCTAATTATGAAATAAATTAATTTGTATAATTAATCTTGGGAAAAAGTGGAAATATGGAATTGAGTTGAGAATAATGAAATTGGGAAATTATGGGATTGAATGATGTAGTTGAATAAATTAATCACTCACCAATGGAGTAAGTTAATATTATATCTATTTAATGCATTTATTTTCAGTTTAGAAATAACTGCTTGGGGCTGTCGGTGGAGGATAGTTTTGATTGTTGTAGATACTGTATATTGATTAGGGAAAACTGAAACTAATCACATTGAATATGACGGTTGGAATAATACATTAAATTTGTGTATTGAGTGATCCCTGTATATAATAATTGTTTATATACTTGGAATATGTGTATTGTGAGGGAGGAGATACGGGATGTACTCCATGGTTTGAAGGAAGATAGGGGATGGACTCTCAAAGCTGTTTGGGAGGAGATAGGGGATGAACTCCATTAAAACAGCAAATATGTGTATTAAATTGAAGTATTGATACAGCAAATATGTGTATCTATTGTGAAGTATGGAAGTATTTTAATGTGATATTGATACAGTAAATATGTGTATTTATTGTGAAATATGGAAGTGTTAGTATATGAGTTATAATCTCATTGAATTGTTTGGCCAGGTTCTGAGCCATGTATATGAAATGATTCGGATAAGTAAAGGAAAACGGAATGTAACATGGACATAAGTGTCATGGAACTGTATTGTGATATAACTGGTTTATAAGTGTTAACCATCTATCAAATGCTATTGTTTTAGTCATTGCTTATATTTGGTTTAGTATATATCTACTAGGCTGTGGCTCACCCTATATGGGACATCATTTTCAGGTCCAGGTGATATGCCACCTCCAAGGACATAGCTTGGAAGGTTTTGGGAGTTGAAAACTCTTTTTGTTGTTTTGTTATCTTTTGTTGCATTACATGTAAATCCAGGCCAAGGGCTTAATATGATATGAGTTAGTACTCTCTTTTGTGTAACCAAGTGTTGGCCTGGAAAGTTGTAAGCCGTTGGACATTTACTTTTGTTGTCAACATGTAATACATTTGTAAGGACTACTCTGATGAATGGAAAAGTGTGTATTTCTCTTATATCAATGCATGTCAAGAATGTGGGGTTTTATGTATTATTTTGAGGGCGTTACAAGAAGAAAAAAAGAATGAAGTGAAAAGAGGAAAGGGAGGGTGCTGCACCCTACGTGGGTCTGTCCCTTGCCAAAAATTAATTTTATTTTTATTTTTATTATCTTTTTATATACATTCATATATATATATATATATACATATATAACATGAGAGGTGCATTATAATTACATTATAAAATTTTGTAGCATAATTTATAAAATGTTATAATTTTTTTTCCTCACCACAAAATATACCTCATTTGATAGTGCACACCATAAATATTTGTAACTCTCTCATGGTAGTGAAATAAATAATAACGGTAATGATAGTAACAACAATAGTAATAGGTGGTTACAAACGAGTCGTAATTCAATCAATTAGATCCAAAATAAATCAAATTTAATAATCTAGAATAAATCCCCAACTGAAATTAAAGTACGAAACAATCTAAATAGACTCAAGGTGGCCTCCACCACACACATAATTAAATATGAACCAAAATGGTTACATAAGGGTTAATCAAATAGGTCCCAAAAATTAAATTTATTATCTCATTTAATCATCAAGACTCAAGAATAATTAAAACTCAAAAAAAATTGCCAAATAGGCCTTACGAAGTCGAAATCAACAAGTAAGATAATTTGTTTTCACCAATTTAAATAGAATTGTCCACGATACCACAACAATAATAATAAGGGCAAAATTCAATTTAATTCAACTCGTTACATATCAAGATTGATTTTTTGTTTTTATTTTTGCAAATATCATAACAATTAAATTATAATTTTATATATGAAAAATAAGTATTTCTTAAATAGAATCCATATAAAATTGGTTATTATAATTGAAATTGAGTTTGTGTAGAATTTCATATGTAAAAGGAAAATGCATGTTGATGTGACTTTTTTTTTTTTAAAAAAAAAAGTAAACTTTTAGAATGTGCCACATAAGATAAGAAAAAAACACTACTTATGTATATATATGTATATATGATTATGTCTTTTATCCCACATTTAATATTCTGTCTTTTATCCCACCTTTTACATTATTGGGTAAATTACACTAACATCCCCTGAGATTTATGTTTATTACAGTTCTCTCCTCACATTTGGAAAATTACGTTAACCCCTCTGTTAATATAATTTTATGTATGATGATCATTACGGTGAGGGGGGAACTGTTATGAAACTTTAAACCTCAGGGGCAATCTGTAATGAAACTTTAAACCTTAAGGAGGGGGATGTAATTTTCAAAAGGTGAGGGGAGAAACTGTAATAAACATTACCCTACATTATTTAAGTGATTTCAAAATTTTAAAATTTAATAATTTTTTATTTACATCTCCATTTTTTGTAAAATTTATAGTTTTAGAATTCTATTGACAAGATCTTTCAAATAAGATCCATAAGTAATATGAGATTCTAAAGAAAAAAATTCATGAAATTTTACTGACTCACTGGCTTGGTCATCGAAATTTCACTGACTTAGGTCAATGAAATTTTACTAACTTGGCCATCAAAATTTCACTGACCAACTAAAATTTCACTGACCTATCTTAGGTCAATGAAATTTCATCTTCTTTTTTTTTAATAATAATTTTATATTTATTATGGATATTGTTTTATAAATATTAATGAAACGATTTCAAAAATACAAATTATATCTATATATATATAAGATATATAGATCAAAAGTTATAGTATTTTGAAATGAGTTAAAAAAAAATTATAAAATTTTGTCATCATGTGCTTTGGCGGACCTAAATTAATATAGGAAATTGTGTTGTTATTATCTTTCTAAAAAAATATTACTAGGAATCTTAAACTAAAAAACCCTTCTTTTAATATTAATGATATACAAATGAAAATTTGTATACAAAAAATCTATATATAACGATTTGTTACATTATATCTACTCATTGAAATTTAAAATTCGCATTGCTATAGTTCATAGTTATAAGAGTGATATTACCACATCATTTGTGTTCAATTCTACATGAAAATTTTGTATGAGTATGAGTATGATTTTCTTTTTCTTTTTTTCTTTTCAAAATTTAGTCCATAATTGATTCTTTACTTAGTTTTTTGCCATAGAAAATATTTTTAAATGTTAACCGAATATTGAAAAATAAAAATAAAATAAAAAATTTTACAAAATCATTTGACATGACAATAGAAAAACAAACACAAATGGAGCCTCAATGTAATGAAAATGGTCCAGATTGATAGAAATTAAATAAACAATTTTGTTCCTACACAGTCTAGTTTTCTTTTTTTCTGTTTTTCAAGCGTCCAAGAATCCAAAAATGTTTGTTTAGACGAACTGGATAAGAGGGGATTGGAATACGTCTAATTGTAATTTTGGGATTCGTAGTCCTACGACTATTTGGTTATATAGGATATGTATCCCGTGTTTGTTTAGTCATAGGATTGGATGACAAAAAATGACTATTTGGTTGAATAGGGTATGAATTCTATATTTGTTTGGGATATGATGGAGAAGGATAAATTTCCAAATGACTATTTTACCCTTTTCAATTATTTACTAAATAATTGTAATATTAAACATATTAATTACTTTTAGTTAGATTAAATAAAAATTTATTTTATTTTATTTTTTACACAATTAAATACTTTTTTTAAAAAAATTAAATAAATAAAATATCAACAAAAATATATGCTATTTTTTAATTAAAATTATAAATAAATTTATTTTAAAAAATAATAATAATTAAATAATGGAATTAAATAAAACATCTATTAAAATTTAAATAATGAAATTAAATAAAATATAAACAAAATTTTAAAAATAAAACATCTATTAAAATTTAAATAATGAAATTAAATAAAATATCAACAAAATTTTAAAATAAAACATATAAAAAATTATTTTAAATAATTAAATAAATGAAACAACAATAAAAATTAAATAAAATTATTTTATTTTTAAATTGAGACTACTTTATTAAGTATAATTAATACCATGAGGAAAAAGATATTTAATACTAGAGGGTCAACAATGTAATTTGGCAACCTAATTCCATAAGTTGAGTTATTTCATGATTTGTGTCTCATTCCCCCCATAGGATACAATAGTCCCACAGATTTGGAATTAATAGTCAGGTACAAAAAATTTGAAACAAATAACGGGCTATTAGTTCGAATGGATTATTAGTCCAATCCCACCCTTCAATCACACCAAACAAACATGTTGAAAGAGTTCTGGACCAACCCAACCATAATAGGCAGGTTTGGGTGGCTTTTAATAGTTTAGGTTTGAATTTGATAAATAAAATGCAAAATTCAACAAGTTTTAAGATAAAGTGGCAAATGAATCGAACTGTTGAAAAATAACTTAAACTCAGCTGGTTTGAACTTATTTTTAGGGCCTTTTGTTAATTGAGCCGAGCTCAAATAAACGAAATTCGGTTTGATAAGATTAGTGAACATAATATATATAAATATATATATTTAATTTTAATAATATATTAATTTTTTTAATAAACTATTTTATTTTCTATTTGTGTTTGCATGGTGTACTTGTGTAAATTTTAATGAACCTAGAACGAAACAAAAACCAAAGGTCAAATACGCCGAACAACCGGCAATTGGCGACTGGCGAACGGCAACTGGTGATTGGCGACCTGTGAGGAAAATCTTAGGTTCGAGGGTTCGATAATCTCAGATTCGTTTTTAAATTATATATATATGTATATATATAAATTAGGTTTTTGGGTTTAATCGTTCCCCCTTTACGATTTGTCTCTCTAAAAAGTAGGATTCCAAAGATTAATTTTGTTAAAATTTTATTTCAGGTTCAGGTTCCAGTTTAGGTTCTTGTTCTATATATGTATATATATTATGTATGTGTATTATCTCTTCTTCTATATATGTAATATGTACTAACCATGATATTGATATGGTGGGATCATGTTCAAATATAAGATTAATATTAAGTGAAATGAATGAATGAAAATGTGTCACATGTGCATTCATTTTTTTTTCCTGTCAAACAAATTAACATAGACAGACCGGTGGTTAACATTGATAAGAAATATGAAGTTCAGGTTTAAATTGATACAAGTGAAATCCTGTGATTTAATTTGAAAAATACTCGAAACTCATAATTTTTTTTTTAATTTGCCCAAAATATTAATAACTATTTGAGTTTAAAATATTAATAAAATTTAAGTATAAAATAAATATAATCCTTTAAGAAATATTTTTTAGTTTAAGTTGTAGAAAGAAATATATATATATATATATATATATATGTATTTTATTTATTTATTTTATAACTAAATAATATAAAAATAAAAAATAAAATTTTTCTAAATGGCTGGTCAGACTAGGCTGAGCTAAAATTCATTATCCAAAGTGTAGTCCGAAAATTAAATAAGTTCAAATATTTTAATTTGGCCAAATGTTTTATTTGTCTTGTGGACTAAATATTTTTTCCAACACTCTAAAAATACCAGGTTGAACAGTGCATCAAGCGAATAGGCTAGGACTACTATGTTTCAAGTCTCAGACTCTACTCTGTATGCATGAGACTAGACAACATGCTTTGCCTTGGATCAAAATAGGGCCTCAAGTATTGTATTAAAAATTCAAAAGGTCCAATCTAATATTAAGCCCCATTCTCAAGGGCCTAAAGTCAGAGCATCATCGGTGTGTGCAGTGAGCAGCAAAGAGCCACGTCCAGTGAGTCCTCTCTCTCTCTCTATCAGATTTTAATGGAAGAATAGTTGTCCTAATTCATGTGCCCTAAGGTCTAATTTATTTTAAGAGTTGATCGTAAATATATGTGATTTTTTATTATATAATCATAGTTCATAGGAAGTATAATAGAAAATTTTCTAATACTAATATCTAACCTCATCTATTTCTCAGTCAATTGTTGTTCTGGTAGAAATATATATATATATATATATATAATTATAAAAAACAAATATATCGTGAAGCAAAGTTGTTTAAATTAAATATATATATATATATATATGCATCAATACATATTTGTCTTCGCATGGAATAAATTAATAACGCAATATACTTAATACTATGTATACAATAGATATGTTAAAAATTACTATTATCATCCCAAAAAACTTTTTTTTAGTAAGTTAATGAAAAAAAAATTGATAATATTAATTTACATAAAATAATTTGAATAAATTTTTTTCCAAAATTGCTAAAGAAATTTAAGTATTTGTGCGTATTGCATTTAATTTAAAGATATATCTTGATGATAGTATTGATTTAGCTCTGAAAAGTATTGTGACAACACTCTTGTATAGTATTTATCGCTTGCCATTGAAGATCACAAACTATACATTACTTCTAAAAGACTTAAACTGGTGTAGTTCTATAACCTTCATCTCTACACTTTGATAAATTCTTAATGTTTTCTCAATCATCCATATTTGTTTTACTAACTACTCACTAAAATTTCAATCAATATATTGTTCCCTATTAGTATTTTCAATGGCAGTGTGATTTACCAAGCTGTGATATGTGAATGAATGACAGCATATACAAAGTTCTGTTGCCCGAGTTATCCATCGTTATTGCCTAAACAAGGCATCCACTAACTTTAGCCGAGCAAACGGCCCAAAGACATAGCATTTTGGCTCGAGGAAAACAACAAAAAAGAGGCACAGGGAGTGTGAGATCGTGTCGCTTTAGGAGTGACAAATCATAAGATCAAAGCATGATTCCTTTTGTTGTTAAAACGGCGAAGCTAGCATAGGTTGCTATAGTTCATAAACAACAAGAACTAATGCCACCGCGAAGAGAGCAGAGGAAACTGAACATATCTAACATAAAATTAATTGGTATTAGGAAGGAGTTCACTTACGTCTTTTATGACATTTGATATTGCGCCCACCCATAGGCCTATTTTTAGAGCAGGAGATGCTCTCGAATCACCTAAAGCTAATTAGTGTTAGGGAGCAGTTCCACTTATGTCTTTTGTGGCATTTGACATAGCGGCCGCCACTGATTATTTTAATAGAAGTGGTCGTATAGAGTGACATTGTATACCCAACAAGTTCAATAACTGAAAAGTATCAAAAGATTTGCTGTTGTGATGGACAAATAATAAGAATCAAATCCAACCCCCTCTCTCTTGCAATGTCATGTTAACGCTTAAATTGTTTGTAATCTAACAAATTTTAAGAGCCCAAATTATGAGTCATAATTGTAGAATGCATTCATTCATGTTAAATTTATGCCTAGCTAGACTGACTGAGAAAAGGTCAATGTTTTGCATGTTCTTGTGTTAACATAACTGAAAATTCTAGTTGTGGCTTCTTTTTCTCCCCTCAAATAAGTTCTCTTAGCTCTCTTTCCATTTATTTTGGGAATGATTTTAACTTCACACTAGAGACTTCCTCATGACCATGATCTCCTTATTATGGTTGATAAGTATATTTTTTGCTGATACCAAAAATTTAAATTAATTTTGTACTTTTTTTTTAAAAAAAAAGAAGTTATTTCAGCAGATCATAATGTATGAAAATTTACAGATAATTGTATCTCTGTGTGTTTGGTACTCTTAGATCATCAATTTTGAAAATATGCAATAAAAACTTGTCAGTAGATAATATGGTATTCAGTAATTATATGAAGTATCTGAATGACAAAGTGCATTAAAGATTACATTTAGGCTGGATTGTCTTCTTGTTACAATGATTTCCATTATCTACAATTTACCACTCTTGATTAGATATTCAATTTGTTATAAGTATGCACTTTCTTTGTTGTGCAAGTATTATTCATCGGCCCTGTTTGGTGTAGCTGTTAAAACAACTTATAGATTATAGCTTAACAGATTATAGATTATGACTTTAATCAGAAGTTGTTAATGTGTTTGGTGTAGCTGTTGGATTATAGATTTAAGTTGCTGAGTAGTGTTTGTTAAATAAGCTGTGAAATAGCTTTTTCAATTAATTTTTATTTTTTGTTTGTTTACATTTCTCATAAAAAATAATAATAATAATCTATAGTCCATTTGAGTCTTTTTCTATTTTTTAAAAAAATAAAAAATAAAAAAATTTAAGAGTATAACCATAAATTAACATGTCCACAGCAGAAGCTGATAATCAGAAGCAAGGGGTGAGCAGCTTCTCAGAATCAGCTTTTTTGAGTTAAAATAAGCTGTTAGAATCAGAAGCTGTTTGAAATAAGTTTAACCAAACAGTCCAAAATAACTTTTTCAAAGCTAAAAACCATAAATTGGCTCTGAAAAGCTGAAACAAACACCCCCATCATTGATAATTTTATACTAGTTCTGAAACTCCTTACTGATGTGTAGATTTTCTGACTTTTTTTCTTTTCTATGTTAAAAAAATAATAATAATTCTTGGACTCAGTTTGGATGAGGGATATGAAAAGCTTGTCAAATTCACTCTTGAAATCTAAATCCACTACAAGAAAAATCACCTTTGGTGACTAAATTTTTAGTCGCCAAAGGTCCATTTTTAGTCGCCGAAAGTCGAGTTTTTACTTTCCCCGACTAAAATTTTTAGTCGCCCGTTTTGTCGCGTATACATGGTCGCCAGAGGTATTGGTGACTAAAATTTTTTTAGTCGGCAAAAAACAGCTCTTTAGCAACCAACGTTTTAGTCGCCAATAGTGATTTACACTTTTTTAAATCACACATTTAGCGACTAATCTTTTAGTCGCCAATACTCACTGAATCGCCGACTAAACCATTTAGTTGCCAAAATAAACACTTTTGGCGACTAAAATTTTAGTCGCCAAAGGTGCTTCCGTGAAAAAAAAAAAACCGACTTCAACTTTCTTGCTTTTTCTGAGATCCACTACAACACCACATGAATATATATGCAATATATATTATTTATATAGTATATTTTCGCCGTATTAATATAAAACTATATATATAAATATAATTATTTTTATTCAATATAATTTATGTAAAAAATAAATTATTTACTAAAAAAAATTGAGGCCACTTTTGGCGACTAAATCCATTATTTAGTCGCCAATTCTATAATTTTGGGCTACTAATTATTTTTAAGTCACTAAAAAAATTCATTCTGCCTAAAACTAACCAGTTTGGCGACTAAACCTGTTTTTAGTCGCCAAAAAGTCCCTTTTTGGCTACTAAACTGAACTTTAGTCGCCAATTGCCTGTTTTTAGCTACTAAATTTTTTTTAGTAGCCAAAAAACTTCACTTTCAGCGACCAAACTGTTTTTAGTCGCCAAAACACGTAGAATCGGCGACCAAACTATTTTTTAGTCACCAAAACCTATACTTTTGGCTACTAAATTATTTTAGTTGCCAAAAACTGTCACTTTTGGCTACTAAAAAACCTTTAGTCGCTAAAATCCCTATATTCGGCGACTGAACTGACTTTTAGTCGCTAAAACCCTTATATTCGGCGACTAAACTCTTTTAGTCGGCAAAAGTGATCAATTTTGGCGACTAATTCTATTTTAGTCGCCAATTCTACTACTTTCAGCGACGAAAAACCCAGTTTTAGTCGCGAAATCTGCTTTTTGTTGTAGTGATCTAAAATACTGCGTTGAATTAGAGGGTACCAGAAAGTTACCACTTTATAATGTAAAATATTTTTATTTTATTACTTTCTTTGGTTTCAAGAGGTCATCATAATGGATGAGAATTTAATTGATCAGCATAACATGGCAATCAGTTCCTTCCCAACAAGTAGTGCCATCTCCAATTCATTGCCCAATCGCTCATTCTCATTGGCTCCTGTTTTTCCGCGGATACAAAATACCTATGAATTTTTAGAACCCCTTATACTAGGACACATACCAAATAGCTATTCCTTGTGAGTTATCCGGTGCAGTGCTTCGCTTCTCCAGTAATGGTTGGTTGCTTATGTCTGGAGGTGAATACTCTCTGTTCTTCTTCAATCACTTCACCAATGCGAAAATTGATCTTCGAGATTTACCTGAAGGCCATGTTTGATTCACAAGACTAATAGTGAGGTATTAATAATCCCATCAAATTAGTGTTGTATTCACTATCCAATTGGATTAATAGGATAAATTATCCATTGGATTAATAATCCGACCCCTATCCCATTACTAATAATCCTACAAATTTGTTGGATTAATAATCCTAAACCAAAATGTTAAAACAAACATAGGATAATTGAGCCCACAAATTAATAATCTCAATGCCATTCTCTAATCTATCCAATCAAACATGCCCGAATATTACTATTTTGATACTATATCCTTCTCTTCGGTGCCCAAATCGTCAGACTGTATCGTTTTTGGCATACTTGGCCTTTTTAATGATATAGCTTGGTTTTCATCCATTTCTCGTGGTGAGGAATCTTGGACTTGGCTAAGGTTAATAGCAATCTAAATTTTCAACCATCTCATACTAATCCAGTTTTCTACAATGAGCTCTGTTACTGCTTGGGTCAAGATTGTAACTTGGGGGTGTTTAATCCGAAGGAAGAGGATTCAGGGGCTTTTCCCAAATTAAGCCAAATTAGTAACTTAATTCCCAAACTAGGACTAGTTTGGACGGAATTTCCAAACTAGGTTAAAGCACTATTACAAACCACGCTTTCACTGTTCTTAGGCCCCTCCCACGAGAAACACTCATCATCTCTCTCTCTACGGACTCAGCACTCACTTTTCTCTACTCTTCTCTTCTCACTCTCTCTCTTTCTCTCACACTCACACAAACACTCATCATCTCTCTCTCTCTTACAAACACTCATCACACACACACACACACACACACACCAAACCAATATAAATTTTAATATATATAAATTTTATTTTATAAAATTAAGACCAATATTAATATATAAATAATAATTTATAATAGCAAATAATAATCAACTATATGAAATTAAGACCAATATTTTTAAATAATTTTTTTTTCAAATAATTTTTTTTCAATTATTTTTTTTCAAATAATTTCTTTTTTTAATTAATTTTTTTTTAATTTTTAAATTTTTTTTTTTCAATTATGATGTGTGTGATTTCATTGTCATAAATAATATAAATGAATATAAATATTTTAGGCCTGAACAAACATATTTTTTAGTTTATGTTTTTAAAACATTTTGTTCAAATCAAACGCGTTTGTAATTTATGTTTTTCTAAAAATAAATAAAAATCAGTTTATAAAATTTTTGTAAACATAAACCAAAAACGTAAACGTTACCAAAAACACCCTTAATAATTCTTCAATGTCAAAAGTATTGGTTATATATTTCTCCAAAGAAATGGTATTGAGGCCGATTCTTCAAGTCCGACATTCCTGAGTTGTTTTGGTGCATTTAAAAAATTAAAAAAAAAATTCTTACAATATTAAGAAATTACTAAAAATTTAAAAAATTTAAAAAATCTAAAAAGTAGGAATAACCAAACAAGTGAGGCTTGGTTTGGGAAGTAGGTTGACTTTTTAGTTATTAGCCTAGGGTTAAAAAGTTTAGTTTGTGAAAGACTTTTGACTTTTTTGTAAAAGAAAAAATGTAATGATTATGGATTGGATGTAACATTTTATCTTATTAAAATAAAATGGTTTATGTTTACAAAAATTTTATAAACTGATTTTTATTTATTTTTAGAAAAACATAAATTACAAACGCGTTTGATTTGAACAAAATGTTTTAAAAACATAAACTAAAAAATATGTTTGTTCAGGCCTAAAATATTTATATTCATTTATATTATTTATGACAATGAAATCACACACATCATAATTGAAAAAAAAAAATTTAAAAATTAAAAAAAAATTAATTAAAAAAAGAAATTATTTGAAAAAAAATAATTGAAAAAAAATTATTTGAAAAAAAAATTATTTAAAAATATTGGTCTTAATTTCATATAGTTGATTATTATTTGCTATTATAAATTATTATTTATATATTAATATTGGTCTTAATTTTATAAAATAAAATTTATATATATTAAAATTTATATTGGTTTGGTGTGTGTGTGTGTGTGTGTGTGTGTGTGTGTGATGAGTGTTTGTGTGTGAGAGAGAGAGAGAGAGAGAGAGAGGGAGAGAGAGAGAAGAGTAGAGAAGAGTGAGTGCTGAGTGCGTAGAGTGCATTGAAAGCGTGATTCCAAATCACGTTTTCTCAAAAAAATTTATAAAGCGTGGTTTGGAACCACGTTTTATGAAGAAAAAAAAAATTCTTTAAAAACGTGATTTGTAGCCATGCTTTCTTAATTAAAGGGGTGGGTTGTAATCACGCTTTTACTATTTCACAAATTTTCCACGGGAGGGTCTTAGGAACAGTGAAAGCGTGGTTTGTAATAGCGCTTTAGCCTAGTTTGGGAATTTTATCCAAACTAGGCCTAGTTTGGAAATTAAGTTGCTAATTTGGCTTAATTTGGGAAAAGCTCGAGGATTCAAGCTGGACAGTTCTTGATGTCCCCAAGAAACCTCGTGTTTATGATTCTGTGTATGAAAGCTACTGTCGCTATTTGTGGGCAACAGGGGAAGAGGGGTTTTTGATTTGGGTAGCAAGAGTTGTCATGTCGAAGAAAGAATTGGTTAGAAAAAGAGTGCACAAGAAGGATTTTCTTCATCTTTGTTTTTCTAGCTCATAAATCATGAATTTTTTTATTTTTAGATTATTTTTTAAATTTAAAAATTCACAAATTTAGTATGGGAAACGGACAAATCAGCTTATTTAATTTATTTATAGGGAAACAATTTAATTATAAGAAATAACCAAATCAGTTTTCCAAATTAATTATAAGGAAATAAAATCAATCAGATAAAAACAATTTAAACAAATTTGAATTGATTTTTGTTTGATTTAAGGAATGAAGGATTTTAGGTAGAAATTTTAGAAGATAAACAAATAAATTAGAAGGTCAACAAACTGTATTTTTATATTTGATTTTAGGAAATGATCATCTTTTGGGCAATAATTTTAAGAGATAAGCTTGAAGATTTTTTATTTATTTATTTTTTAATTCTAGAATTATGTGAGACATATGAAAAATTTATTATTTTTCTTAAATTGAAAAAATAAGAAATTGAAGTTGGTTACATGGAGGCTTTAGAAACTTTCTCACTAAAAAATCTCTTTTTACTTATAAAATATATAGATAGATAGATCGATAGATTTTATTATGTAAAAAGGTTGTGAAATGGTGAGTGTCACGGCAAAGCTACTTAAATTTCGTTGGTTATACTTTTTTCTTCTTTTGTTTTTTTAATCGGCAAAAGTTAATAGTTTTTTTGTTAAGTTAGTAATTCGGAAGAGTTAAAGCTCACACTCATATGCCTTATAAAAAAATCTTGTCCTCTCATTATCGGCGAAAGTCAATGGTTAACTGTTAAGTTAGTAATTCGGGAGAGTTAAAACTCCTATCCATACACCTTGTATAAGAAAATCTTACCCTCTCATTTCACTTCTAAAAGTGGAACTTAAGACTTCTCCCTTAACAAAGATTTGGTGGCCAAAGAACTAGCTAACTAGGTTAGAAAGCATTGATTTTTTCGTTTGTTATACGTAATAGAAATAGAAGTACAGTTGAGATTAAAATTATATTAAAACATTTGGGTTTAAATTAAAGAAATTAAAAACTCATAATTTAATTTTTTTTTATCAAGATTAAATTTTGAATTTTTTTTAATAATTTTTACAAAATATATATTAAAAAAATACTAGACTTACAATGTGATGGCACGAGACCTGTGCCATATATAATTGAGTTTTTAATAAATCAAAATTGACATATTATTTAAAAATATAAGATTTAAAATGTGAATGTCAGTATTTTTCCATTAAAAAAAAATACTTATTTCTATTTGTTGGCAAACAAAAACCGTGGTTTCTGCTTTATGGTACTTGAGAGGAGGCTGTTGGTGAACGTGGTGGCGAAATGATTGTTGACCAAGAGGGATGGTGGTCGAAAGTGGGTAATCTTGTTCTTTCGATGTTATATTATTTTTTTTAAAAATGAATTATGTTGATTGATTTTTCTTTTTTTTTTCTTTTTTTTTTTTTGAACAAAAGAAACTAGTATATTAATTAGCTAAAACTGCTAGCAATGCAGCAGGGGGATAGGAAATCCAATTACAAGGAAGGTAGCCACCAAGGCAAGCTTGGGCCATCCAATGCGCCGCCTTATTGGCACTCCTAGCACACCTAGAAAAACTCAGAGTATATTGTCTAGCAAAGGACCTAATATCAACTATAACAGTGCAAAACTCCCAAGGAGGGGCATCTTCTAACACCAACAAGTGAATAACTCTCTTGTTATCACCTTCAACCTCCATTGAGGACAAACCCAAGGAACTAACCATGAGGCATGCAAGTCAAATAGCTAAAGCTTCTTCCTGGGTTGCTGAAGATAGAGCAACCTCACGAGCCATATCGTCTACAAAGCAGCCCCGATCATCACGAATCAGAATTGTAATGGCCTCCTTAGAAGACATCGGGCGGAAAGTCGCATCACAATTTACCTTAAAAAATCCACGAGCAGAAGGTTTCCATCTGGGCATCGTGCCACCCCTAGCCCCATCACCTACACCATATTGTAGAGGGAAAGATACTCGTGCTGCGAGAAACTCAGCCTCATCTCATTTTGCTTTTGCAATGACAGTAAAAGGATGAACCTGCTAGCATTTGTGCTCTCAAAAACCAATCCGTTGACTTTATTGACTGATTAAATAAATTGCTTGGCATTTTATTTTGCACTTTGCATATTATTATTTTGGGTAATTTTATATTTAATGTTGCATATGATGTGAACACAAGGTCCTTTGGGTAACATTGTAGAAAAACATGCTAATGGTTAATAAACCAAAAGCTGGGAGCTATGATTTTTCGGTACCTTGTAGACCCAATTAATGTTCTAGGCTATGAGTGTTGATTGGGCGTCACACTACTGTGGTCTGCACCTGTTTTGCTGCTATATGATAGAATGATTAACTCTATCATTAAGGTAGTGACCTTAGGCAAACAGGTGGGTGCTATGCAATAAGTACATGCACTGAACATGATCAGTTTTGAGAACACCTATGGAATGATCACTGTCAGTTTAAAAGGTAGTTCTATTACAATGCACTTATTTTTCTTTGACCTGAGAGGCTTGTATAAATTAAGTACCTATTCATTTAACTTTGATATTGTCAATCGGTGACGCTGAACCAAAGGCTATACACGGACATGTTGGGTTATGTGAGTGGTAAGTGATTTATATAGGTGCTTAACATGGAATACACCATTCTCAAAGTGAGAAAGTATATTCAAGCAATTTTTCCTATTAACGTCGAACCAAAAGAAAACTGGCCAGTAACTTTTTCATAAAATTTTTTTTATACATATATAATTACAAAAGTACTATTTTTGAAAAATGCTTTTGGGATCCAATTAGAAGAAGGAAAAATTTAGAATTCGGTTACATGAGTTAGCACTTTTGATAGTGATAAATTTGTCCATACCTAATAGCTCATGTGGAATATAGTTTGGCGGAAGGAAATTTGTGATTAATTGTAAGAAAGGGCCTCACTTGTAATTCTCTACTGTTAGGGGTTTAATTGTAATGTGTTGATGGACAATATTGCAATTAGTGGAAGTTTTATATTATCTGTTTAAAAGATAATTAATGAAAAATTGGATAAGTTGTATCGTGCATATTTAAGATAAAAGATACATCTTTTATTTTATCCCCATAACTAAAAGATAGAGATCCCTAAGGATCCCATCTACATGCAAACTCTATCATGTGTTGTGTATATATATTAGATATATTTGATACAAAAATTGGCCATCGGAATTTTTAAGGTCTGTAGAAAATATATACACAAAAATAAATCAAAGAGGGTGCAAGGTGAATCACTTTGGAGGCAAGACATTTGGATCACTTGGTGAGGTATTATCAACAACACGCTTGGATTGAGGTATTTTAGATTGTGTAATCAGGTGGTGTTTATTTGAATAAGTGTTCTCAAAATAAATTATTTTTTCGTAAACTAACAGAACCAGCACATGATTAAAAGTGCATTCATTTTTAGCCTTCCAAAAATTCCAACATAACCAAACAACACGAAAAATCAATTGCTTGCAGCTCTCTGCCTCATTTAGTTGTGTTTTGATATCATCAAGCCATCTTTGGAAAAAGAGAACAGAGTGAAACTCAACCCGGATGCCCAATCCACTCCCAAACCATACTGCCTTAGTCCAAGCACAACCAAAAAACACATGTTCAATAGATTTTGAAGATTGAGAACAGACCTGGTACATATCTGAAATTGAACACCTCCTATGGTGAAGGTTCTGTTTGGTAGCTGAGAGATTTTTATACAATCTCCAAACAAAATGCTTGAGCTTTGGGGGAAGGTTGAGACTCCACATGAAATTCCAATCCTCATCACACCAGTGAGTGGAAGATGAAGGTAGATTTGCTGGGTCTCATTTCCACCAAAAGTTGCTGATATAGGAATTGAGTTTGTCACATAGTTTTTTAGGGAATAAAAAGCACGCCATAGCATAGGTTGGAATGGGTTGGGCAACCGCTTTGATGAGGACCTCTTTACCCCAACCATTTAGCTTCGAGAGCACCCATTCAGATAAATAGACATAAGCCTCAGATTTGGACCTTACCCAGCAAGATGTTATACCCAGATATTTAGCACCAATTTTAATGGGAGAGATGGCCAAAACCCCACAAATTTGGTGTAGTGAAATAAGAGTTGTGTTGGCTGAAAGCTGAATACCCGATTTGTGAAAGTTGATTGTTTGGCTCGAGGCATCCCTATATAGCTTCAAAATGTTGAGAACTTCCTTACACTACTTCACATCCGCTTTAAAAAAAACAATGACATCATCAGCAAAAAGAAGATGGGACAAAATAGGGCAAGTACGCTAAATTTGTAGACCAAATAAACGATGCTCGAGCACACTTTTGTCAATTAATCGAGACAACACTTCAATCACAAGGAGAAATAAGTATGGCGACAAAGGATCCCTTTGACGAGGACCTTTTGAATGCTTGAAATTGGTTTGCCTAGCCCCATTGACAAATATGGAAAAAGACACTGTAGTGACGCATTCCATCACCTAGTTAACCCAAGTTGGACTGAAGCCCAATTTTTCCGTCATAACACGAGTAAACCCCCATTGCATCTTATCATATGCTTTATTAAAATCCAACTTCAAAGCCAGGTCAACCACCTTGATTTAGTTAGATGAAGAATTTTCAATTACAATAATCAAATTATTTATGTGAGACATAAGGCCACGAATAATCTAACTAAGGGTTTTATAAAACAATTTTAGATGGGGAAAAAAAAGTTGGGGAGTGAGAGAAACAATCCATGCATACTAAAATAAGGATGATGCATCATGCATTAGTATGCATTTGGACAGAAAATAAATATAATTTAGAAGCTTATAAAATTGCTTAGGAAGTTTTTGTTTCTAAAATACTATTGAAACACCCCTCCATATGAATACATCATGTAATACCTATCTACTATAATATAAGACCATCTTTAATGTTTAATCATTCTTTCTTTCTTTCTTTCTTTCTTTCTTTTTTTTTTTCCAAATTAAATTTGATTAAGCAGTTCATCTGATATTGAGTGTTTCAACAGGAAATTTTCATTTTTCATCAAACCACCGATCAATCAAGAGAATGTCCGGCTGGTCGACCAGTTAATGTAAATTTATGGGCAATTAGAAGCAAGGAAAGGTTGTCTGAGAGGACAACTGACCAATCGTCCGGAGTATGGTCCCAACGCCTATCTACAATAATTTGATAAAAGACTCCAGCAATTCTCAATTTGATGAAAAGTTTGAGAAATCCTCAATTTGATACTAATTTGATATTAACGTTAGAGCACCAAAACTGTACATTTTTAAACAAAAAATGAAACGTTGGGCACACTCTAAGGCAATTGAAACCTTTTGAACATTAAAATCATTGCTCATTTATAGCGATCCCGGTATTCCCTGTTGTTATGAAACGGTAATCCGGACTTGGTTCCGTAGATTAGTTGATGTCTTATCCTCATTTTGATTCCTTACTCTTTGTTGTAGAGCCTTGGGTTGTGTTGGGCAAGTTGGGAATAAGTTGGCTGTGTTTTAAAGCTTTGAATCTTTGCCCATGTTTTGGTCTCTCCACTCAAGCGGTGATGTGACGCTCGAGCGGGCTTCTGTTGTTGCCTTTCCGCTCGAGCGTGAATTTCCTTCTCTCAGCATTTTGGACGTCTGCAAAAAAATCTGGGAGAGTGCATCCGGCGCTCGAGCGGATCTTTGGACGCTCGAGCATGAACCTGTGTCTGACGCTCGAGCGGGGTGTTGTACGCTCGCCAATGTTTAATCTTTCTTTCTTTCTTTCTTTCTTTTTTTTTTTCCAAATTAAATTTGATTAAGCAGTTCATCTGATATCGAGTGTTTCAACAGGAAATTTTCATTTTTCATCAAACCACCGATCAATCAAGAGAATGTCCGGCTGGTCGACCAATTAATGTAAATTTATGGGCAATTAGAAGCAAGGAAAGGTTGTCTGAGAGGACAACCGACCAATCGTCCGGAGTATGGTCCCAACGCCTACCTACAATAATTTGATGAAAGACTCCAGCAATTCTCAATTTGATGAAAAGTTTGAGAAATCCTCAATTTGATACTAATTTGATATTAACGTTAGAGCACCAAAACTGTACATTTTTCATCAAATTTAAATTTGATTAAACAAAAAATGAAACGTTGGGCACACTCTAAGGCAATTGAAACCTTTTGAACATTAAAATCATTGCTCATTAGTGGTTTCTATTTTATATATCTACTATATTAATTGAAGCCTTTTGAACAGTGAAATCACTTCATTAGTAGCTTTTATTTTGTCATTTTTGCCAATAATGCCTTTAGTGTTTGGCTTTGAATACATTAAAGAGTATCTCCAATGTTTACTCTCTTTTTTTTTCATCAAATTTGAGTGAAAGGTTCATTTGATATCGAGCGTTCCAACGACATTTTTTCATTTTTCATCAAATCACCAGTCGACTGACAGGATGCCCTACCGGTTGACCAGTTAGTGTACAAGTCTGAAGCAAGGAAGACGTTGTCCAGGAGGACAATCAACAGGACAACCGATCGGTAGTCCGGTGTATGGTCCCAACGAATATCTACAGTAATTTGATGAAAGACTCTAGGCATCCTCAATTTGATGAAAAGTTTAAGAAATTCTCAATTTGATATTTGTTTGACATTAATATTGGAGCACCAAAATTTAACTTTTTTCATCAAATTAAAAGAGTAAATGTTGGAGACGCTCTAAGATGAGGATGTTTGGGACAATTAACCTATCTAAGCCCTCAAGCGTAATGAGTGTTGTTATTAGCATCCCATCAATTATTTTGGACCACCTATTTCTTTGGATCCCCACTTATAAATTGTAAAACCCTTAATATTTCTTTTCTCCCCCCAAATAATACCAAAATTATCCTTGTAAAAGCATTTCACCCATTCAAATGCACACCCCCACACCCTAAAAAGCCTCTCCCCTAAAACCCTAACAAAACCCACAATGGTAGAACCTCCAAAAACTAATGGAGAAATTTTGTATGATTAAGAAGTTTTTTTTCTACTTCATTACGAGGTTTGTCAATCTGTTTGGTTTTTTTTTTTTTTTAATTACCTCTTTTCATACACACGACACAATCCACTTTTGTACTTCTCTGGTTGGTTTTCTGTCATTTATCCATGACTTCACTATGCTTGTATGCCTTTTGTGTGAGCAAAACTAGGCAGGATTTCACCTCCCAGTTGACCGGCCGGTTGACCACCCAAAAGTGGTCCGACCTCCTATGTTTGCTTGCTCCTGCTACTGCTGCTTCGGTTATCTGTTCTCGAACAAATAAGAAATGTTTGGTTACATGTTCCTGAACAAATAAACAATGTTCATGCTTGTGTTCCCAAATTTCAGTCATATGTTCGGGAGTTCAGTCCAAAAAAAATAACAAATAGTTTTTCTTATTTTTGCCATCTTTTTCAAGAAATTTAATTTACTCTTATAAGGCCAATCTCATCTGAGTTAAGAACACCATCAAAGTTATAAACATCTTCTAAGATTTTATTATTGTACTCCTCTCATCCCATGGCATTGTGGTTGCCGAAAAAACTTTCACTCATTTTCATTGCTGAAGAAGAGTATGTAATCAAATGGTTGCCACTGTTGCTGTCAGAATATTGTCGCCAAAGGATTTTCAAGGTTTTGAGGGTAGATAGGTTTTGAAAGTGGAATTTGGGGAAGATGGATGGGTGGTGATGGAGGTGGATGTTCTCATAAATCCTAATTCATGATGTAGTGGGTATGTAGGCTTAATTGTGAAATGGGATATTGTAAAATTATTGATGTCCTTTTTAGAAATTTCACTTGAGTTTATTATTGTAATAAATAAATAAAAAAGGATAAAAAATAGAGGGTTCAAAATAATTGATATAGTGCTAAAAGCAACACTCAAGGTAATATGTGATATGAAGTTTTAAATGTGATTACTTTTTTTGCCCTTTATTTTGTTGACATTGAAACCAAAGTTTCTGCTTCATTCATTATTTTCTAGGTCCTTTTTTGGAATTTTGAAACTCCTATATAAAGGAAAATGCCCCAAACCCCTGCTAGGGGTGACCCCCAGGCCCCAGTGGGCTGTGATTGGTCTGTTTTTATTTTTTATTTTTTATTTTTTTTAACCAACTCCCATGTGCGTGTGGGGATGGTGGGGGTGGTTGGAGGCTGGGGGTCTTAATCAAGGCCCATTGTCTAAACCAATTATGTATGTTGCCTAGATGCTGTAGGCCATTATCAAATTTCATTTTCTTGGTATTAGGAAAATCCCATCCATTGAAAAGATTTATACATAAAAAAAGGGGTAAACTAGTTGGACAAAATTTTCATAAATTCTTATTGTAAATAAATTTTAATAAAATTGTTGATAAAAGTAATTTTTGATAATGATTTTTTGTACATGTCGCTAAAAAATGATAATTAGCGACTTTTTTATCACAATTTTTATAAATTGTCGCTAAAAGTTACAATTAGTAATGTTTTTCTATGACGAATTTTTTAAATAATCACTGAAAATTAAAAATTAGTAACCTTTTTTTATGACTTTTTAAATTGTCGCTAAAACTTAACAATTAGTAACATTTTTTATGACAATTTCCAAACTATCGCTAAAATTAATAATTAGTAACGTTTTTTTAATAGTGTTTTATAAAAAACGTCATTAATTCTCACAAAATCTACTGGACAATAAATTCACCTATTAAACTCTACGCGTAAATCTAAAAAAAAAGAAAAAACTACAATATTAACGTGGTAATTTTATTATTTAAATAAAAAACATTGCCATGGTATTTTGTCCTAATATAAGAAGTTTATATTGAGCCATATTCATTCTCTATCATATAAAATTTGTATCATTTTTTTATTTGTTATATCATTACTATTTGTATTATTAATAATATTAGGTGCATAAAATAAAAAAATATACATTATGTGTGGCTAAAATACGTCTTGAGTATAACATATCATTACTCAATGGTAGTGCTCCTTGTCCAATACCAATACATAGACAACCAAACGGATTTGAAGGTTTTAAACCTAAATTTAGTTTGCATGTTAATTTACATACTCATCTACCTTCTAAATTTATGAAATTATTTTTTTTCTCCTATAATTCATTTGAGAAGTGGCTATTTTAGTAAAAAGAAAATTTTGTTTTCTTTTTTTTTTTTTGACTAAAATATGAGGTAAAAAAATCAATATATTTGGAATTTTTTTTTACTAAAAAACATATAAAAAATAGGAGTTTGGATTTGCTAAAGTAGAAAATCTCAACTTTCCAAGTGAAGTTGGTGCATTGTGAGATCAATTTGTACTCATTTCCATGATTTGAACCATTCATCTGTAAAAAATTGGGTTGATCAGACACAAGTAATCACATGATTAAATACATATATCTTATAACAAGTAGATGGTTTATTTTTAAAAACATGTATTGCTATATAGATAAAATGATGTGATGGTGTGAGAATCATATTGGATCAACTTAATTTTTTTAATTAATAATTTTCTTAGTTGATTGTATGAGATGAATTGTTTAAATTACCGAAGTGAGTCCAAATTAGTCCTATAATGGGTCAATTTCACCGTAAAATTGAGATTTTAAACTTTAGTAAATCTGAACTCAATTGTTTTTTGACTCAAATCTTTACTTCCCAAATGAGCCCTGTAAGAATCTGAATTTTTAGACAACTAATTAATTTGTTAATAATAATATTAAGTCAATTAATAGTGATTATTAAACTATTAAATTATGATGTTAATAGCATCATGACTAATACAAATATTAATCTCCTTTAAAAAAATTTATTTATCTTTTTGTTATTAAATTTATGTATCTAAATATAGTTGTGATGTAACGCCCTCAAAATAATAACATTAAACCCATCAATATAAACATACATTTATATACAAAAGATCCACGTTTCCTCAATTTATCAGAGTACTTCATTACAAAAGTATTACACGTTAACAACAAAAGTAAATGCCCTACGAGCTTACAGCTTTCCAAGTTATCACTTGGTTACAAAAGGGAGTGTTGACTCGGTTACACATTAAGCCCTTGGCTTGAATTTACATGTAATACATCAAAAGGAAAATAAGGCAACAAAAGTATGTTTGCCCCTAGCCTCCCAAGCTATGTCCTCAGAGGTGGCATGCTACCTGTACCTGAAAATGATGTTCCCATATAGGGTGAGCCACAGCCCAGTAGAAATATACTAAACCGACTATGAACAATGCCTAAAAGATTAGCAACTGATAGGTGGTCAATACTTACACTTTCATTTACATCTTATTAAAATTCCAGGACAGTCAAGTTTATGTTACAATTCACTTTCCAATTCTTATTCAACTTTGAGTTAGAAAACAAGGCCCAGTACTCTGGCCAAAACATTTGATGAGATTATAGTTCATCACTAGAACACTTTCGAAATTCAAGGTGGATACACATTTTGGTGTTGTATCAATAACACATAAACTACTTCCATACTTCACAAACGATGATGACATACATTTTAGTGTTATATCAAACCAAACCAACTTTTCAATAGATAATCATATGAGCTATATCATCACTACAACAGATAAGCATATGAGCTATATCAATACTTCAACAGATAAGCATATGAGCTATATCAATACTTCAACAGATAAGCATATGAGCTATATCAATACTTCAACAGATAAGCATATGAGCTATATCAATACTTCAACAAAAAAAAAAACTATGAAGTCATATTTTGGGCAGGGAAATTCGCCCCACTCCTTCCCAAGAAGGCTGCTGGAGGCATGCTAAGGCATGCATACATTTACACTCTAAGCCTATACATGTAGGTAATATTTCCCAAGCCAAGACGAAAAAATAAAAATAAAAATAGGCCTCGAAACTCCTACAAATAAGGACACTATTCAACCATTCTACTACTATGGCTGAGCAAAGAGAAAAAAGAGAGAAATAGTAGAAAAGAAAAAGAAAAAGAGAGGGAGAGGAAAAGGTGCTTGGTGGTCACCATTTCAAAACTAATCTTGAGAATAGTTTGTAAAAACTCTTGAGGTAAGAATACTCAACCTCTATCATTCCTTAGATATATTTTTTTTTACTGAACCTATGTATTAAATATATGCAAGAGTATGCATTGTTAATACATACATAGAAAGAATAGCTCAATGCATGTTTACATTTTGATAGAATGAGAATTTCATGATTATATGATTTATATTCCTCCTTGCAAGCATAGATTAGATGGTTTAGCAACTGATTTTATCTTCTTATGTGCTCAAATATTCTCCATTGCTTGAAATAATCTTGCATGAGAGTAAAATGAGATAAAGTTGGTTCACTTATACTTGAAGCTTATATTTTCTTCACTGTTTCAGATTTTATCGGATGAAAAATGCTCAAATAAATTAAGCATAACTTGTGTTAAAAATATGTTTTTACTAGGAGTATATATAGGGGTTCTATACTATGTAAAAGTTTTATAAAATCATTGGACACCATTTTCTTATTGCAATAAATATTTGTTCTAAGTGTTGCTTTCAACACAGTAGGAACGGTGACTTCAAATAGGTCCCATTTTCTTTGAAAATGTTATTTTTCTACACAACCACATGGGATAGTTAGATATAAGAGTTATCTTTCATTTTTTGCCGATTTCACAAAAAATGGATAAGTCTAAGAGGAGAAATTGCAATTTTACTAAAATGCGACATAATCTGTCCAATTGTCTTAGAAAAATTATTTGACCATCTTCCATTGGTTTTAAGTCTTCAAACTCTCGGAAATATGTTCTAAACTCAAATATCTAGCAATCCGTTCTGACCATACCTCTTTTTGACACCGTTTGAGGCCCCTTTTTATTTTTCAAACACAAAACACCTGTGCTGGAAGTTGTTGTAACTCACTGTCCCATAAATTAGTTTTCTTCCAAATTTTATTTCTTCATTTTAAAATCATTTTTAGCCCAGGTATTCTTCTCAAAATATTTTCCTAACTCAATGACCTAGTACCAGTTAAAATATCGTAATAATTGAATTTCGTTTGGTATGGATTTCATTATTTTTAGTCCGATCATTCAGTGCTAAAAATAAGAAGTGTGCGAAATTGTAAGAAACTTTGTGATGACTCCTAAGACATTCTATAATACTTATTTTGGTTTCCATATGCGGTTGTGTTGTGCTTTATAAAACTTATGTCACCGTGGTTTTCAAACTAAAACTCACACATGCATCAAAATGTGAATTCAACAAAGTAAAGAAACACAAAATTGAACTGATACTTTAAGGTTTGAAAGTGATGGGGCGAGCCCAGTTTAGAGTCTTGCGCAAGTGAGTTGCAAACCCTAACATGGCATGGAAAGGTATTTTAGCTCTTATTGGTATAGGCGATATAAGGTTGGTAGTGCGAGTGTCATAACATAGACTGTTCCCTTGGGCAGACCGTGATGCCACGACTCGGGTATGTAACCCTGGTGTGTGGGCATCATTGGTAGTTACTGTTGGCTTTTTGGCTTTTCGAAGGGTATTTTTGTAAATGTGAGCGTGCCAGCAAGGATCAATCAGTCCTTACAGAAATTGTGATTGCCAACCAATTACCAAACGATTGTGTTTTAGTTCTTTCAGCCTCAATGAAGAGGACTTTTACTGGTGGCTTGACTTAGGAGAAATTAAGAGAAATAACAATTAATATGATGAATAATGGAAGTATTTCATAAAAATGAAAAACTTACAATAGTCCAAACTCAGCCTCGAAGAGGTTTACAGCAACAGTCTACTTGAATCTACTTGAGACTACTCCTATGAATTGAAGTGCAGTGCAGATATGTAAAGCGCAGGTATTGAAAGTACAGGAATGTAAAACTGGAAAGTAAAATATGAAATAAAGACTGGTATGTATGATCTGAGTTCCGTCCCTTTTCCTGGGGGTCCCTCTGCTATTTATACTTGTCAAAGATGACCTTCGAACTGCTCTTCGAACCGTCGAACTGCTCCTCCATGATCTCTGATCATGTTGCCTTAGAAGTAGCTCCATTATGCCACCATTTGCAGTTAGGCTTCCCTCCTGTATTTGAATTTGAATATGAGTAACCGTTGAAGCCACGTCACCCTGCGTTTCTTTACTGATCCAATGTTGCTCAGACCATGTGAGAACCAATTATCATCACCACGTGTACGATCAGGATTGAAGACTTAAATTATTTTCCAATAATACCCTTATTCTGCCACGTGTCGGATTGTAACTGGCTTTTACAAAATATATAGCTAACAGTTACATCAAGTAATATTTGAATATTTGACCAAGAGGGAGTCAGAATTGCCCGAGGCCATTGCTTAGCAGTTGAGTGGAAATAGTGCTCCGCGGGGAGTTACTTAGACTTACCTGATAAACTAAATCTATGTGAA
This sequence comes from Camellia sinensis, assembly GCF_004153795.1. NCBI lineage: Eukaryota > Viridiplantae > Streptophyta > Magnoliopsida > Ericales > Theaceae > Camellia > Camellia sinensis. The sequence goes on along the minus strand of NW_021025011.1, from coordinate 1,442,795 downwards.
TTAAAAAAAAAATATTGACATCTTCCTTATGATGAAATATTGTTTCCGCTTGCTATTGTTCTTATTGTCTATTCTTATTATTTCAACTGATAGCATTCTTGTTATGCATATTAAATGCTACTTTTTACTCTGTTACTACACAGTATTCATTACTTGTGAGTATTACTATCAGCGTGGGTATTTTGGGTTGTAGTATCTTATTGAGTTCGTCGCTCATTGACATTCCCGTTGCCCTGGCGTTTTATGTCAGGTACCGAAGAAACTTAAGGATACACCGAGGTCTTGAAAGGCAACATTTAGCCTTGGTTAATTTGAAGTGTGCCCATGTCCCATGAACTATGTTTTCGAGTTTTATAGTTTTTCTTTATTTTCATTTTTTATATTTGTGTTTTTCTTTCATGAATGTACTAAGACTAAGTTTTAAGTTTGATTGGAGTTGTAATTTAAGAACTTTTAATTTCTGCTTTGTTAATTAATGGATGATGGCAAACTTGGTGGTAACAATGATTAGCAGTTCTTAATTAAGAAAATTGATTTTAAGTTTTAAACTTTATTATGATGTCCTCAAATTTTGGGACGTCACAAGCCCTATAAAATTAGCCAGGGTAAATTACACATTGAACCCCTACATTTTGCACCAAATCTCACTCTAGTTCCTACACATGAAATTATGATAGTTAACCCCCTACACTTCTGGTCAAATCACACTTTAGTCTCTACACATGAAATCGCGATAGTCAATCCCTTCACTTTTACTCAAATCCTACTTTAGTCTGTACATAAGTTTCAATGTCCATCTTCTGTTATTTCATTTTTAAATATTTAATAAAATCCAATCATATGACAAAAATGTGATTGTGAAATGAGGATAAGAGATAAAAATAATCAATGTTTTCCGCTAATACACTCTGTCCTACGTGATAAGCTCATGAGAGTTATATAATACAATATATATATAAGTTCGTATGATAAAAATTGGGAGAAAAAGGAAAGAAAGTAGAGTTTTTGAAATTAAAAAAAAAAATGTGACAATGAAATCAAAGAGAAAGAAAGATGAATAGACAAAAGATTGTGTTACTGTAAAAAATAGAGTTTCGTGATTTTAATTTATGTAAAACCCGAATTCATCTTCTTAATTGTTTACAATCTGCTTTTTTGTTTTAGCGTACTATAGTTATATTTTGATGTAAATTTTGAGATAAATTACATTTTGCACCCCTACATTTTATATCAAATCTAACTTTGGCCCTACACTTGAAATAATAACAGTTAACCCCTTGCACTTTTGGTCAAATCTCACTTTGGTTCCTACACATGAAATCGTAACAGTCAACTTCCTATACTTTTACTCAAATTCCACTTTACTCCCTACACAAGTGTCAATGTCTCTCTTCCAACTACACCGATTATCTCACCTAACTTAATTCAAGAAGCAAACTTGTCCTTAGACTTCTCATCCATAGATTTCTTTCTTTTTTTTTCTTTTTTTTTTTCCTTTTCTTTTTTCTAAGCTGATAATGTCAAAACGGCAATGATTTGCAGCCTTACATTGGATTTGGACACATTTTATCTGATGAATTGACTTATATGATTTGATTGAGCCCAACACGTTCAAGACTTTTAAAGTTAAAATTTTTATAAAACTTAGGTTTTTTATAGTGAAAATTATTAATGATGAAATTATAGTATACATCTTTAAAATTATTAATGATAAAGTTATATTTTTTATGATAATTTATTTATTTATTTTTGTATAAAATGTATGCTAAAGAGGGTGCACATGATAACCTTTTCCTCAAGTTTAATTACAGGTTACAGCAATGTACCTATAAAATGTATTTAAAATTAAGTGATCACAAAATCAAATGTTTATGTGTGATTCATAACAAACTAATTTAAATTTGTAATAATAATTTTATTTTTATTAATACTTTAACAATTTTGGTATAGTTTATGCCTTCTGTTATGAGAATTTTTTTTAAGATGATGACGAAGAAGTGGGAAATGTTTTGCGGCATTAGACTCAATTTATTTATTAATTATTTTCTTTTGAATATATTGAAAGTGAAAGAGTAATTGGACATGTGACCATTTAGTGAGGTACACGGTTCTAATTTCTTCTATTAGCTTAGGTGGTATCTGATAAAGTTGAAAATTAAAAATTAAAAATTAAAAATTAAACACGCAAATTTGCTTATCTATATATACATACATATATGTAGTGATAGATACATATGCAGATAAAAACCAGATACACACACACAGATATATATATATATATATATGTATATGTATATATAAGTTCAAATTTGAAATTTATTATTTGTAAATTGTATCTTTCAATTTTGTATGATGATATGGTAAGTTGGTGGTGGTAGAAGAGGCGGTGGTGTTGGCTATTGTGCTGATGGCAATAATGGTGAAGATAGAAAGATAGTGATTGTAGTAATGGTGGAAAGGCAATGTCGTGGAAATTAAAAAAAAAGAAAAAAAAAGGTGACAACGGTGATGATAGTGGTAGTGGTTGTGGCAATAGTTATAATAGTTGTGGAGGTGAAGGGTTGTTGTAGTTATTATAGTAGTGGTAATAATGGCAATGCCGACTGTGGTGGCAATAATAAAATTATAGTTGTGCATACAACAACAATGACAATAATGGTAAAGGTGGTGGTGGCAAGTGGCATGATGGTCATGGTGGTGGTGGTGGTATGTAAGTAAATTTCATATAACTTAAAATTTTCTTAACTAAAAGTTTACATTTTAAAAGACACTTAAATTTTTAAGTAATATCAATTATCGTTATTAAATGAGCTTAATTGATTGTTATTTAATACATTCAGTTTTAAGTGTTAAATCAGGTTAATCTGAATAACTAATTAGGCCTAAGACGCCTATATGCCACTCCTAGGCCTTCACATCCATTCCTCTTCCCCTTACACGCACCCAATCCCTCATCTCTCACTCTCGACCCCATCCTTGTAGCTCATCTCTTCCTTGTGCACACCCAGTTGCTCGTTAATACACCACGACCCCTACCCATGTAGTCGTTCCCTCTCTTATGTGTACACCTAACCTTTTCCTTACTCTCGCCACCCCTAGTCATATAACCCCCTTTCCCTCGTGCGCATTTAGTCTTTCATCATCTCTTGCGACGTCCAACTCACAATCCCTTTATCTTTTCTTATGATACCTACACCCACTACCCCTACACTTGCACTCCCCTTCGTCATTTTTATTATCTCTCTATGTGTGTATGTGTATATGTATTGCACTTTCATTACTGTTGTTGGGAAATGAAAAAGAGGGGCTAGGGCCAGCTAGTGAAGGTTATTCGAGTGGAGTAAGTTGGTATAGGGTGAGAATAGACTGGAGGTGGCAGCCAAAGCTAGAGAGGGATAGGGGTGGGTGGCTAGAGTTAGGGGGTGGCACTTGGAGTTGGTGGTGTGTAGATGCCGTGCCTTTTTGGTTATTAGGCTCATTTTCATAAATTGCACCAAACTCTAAATCTCACATTAAATATGAATCATGTGATCTATAATGGTAACAAATCGTTTATCCCAAAAGTCATCAAAATAGATCGATTTATAACAAAGTGTCGCCACTTAAATTTTAAGAAACAAAGAAATTTTTTGACTTTGAAAACATAATTTAGGCACTAATCTGTCATAACCAAATATCTTGGCTCAAAAACTTAGGTAGAAGAGAAGGAGGTCATTACATGAGCACCATTCTTGCCCAATCAAATGATTGGCCACTACTAATTGTCATGACCTGAACCCGCCCCTATGGATTAAGGTCATAACCGGCCAACAATCAAGAGATTACTTACAGCCTCAAACCTGATTAAACATAATGCAACAGAGTAAAAAGGCCAAAACGGAAGCAACCTTAAAAAAATTTGTCCATAGAGCTGTGCTTACGTGGCACATCATAAGATTTCACATATATTCGTTAATAACCCACATCAAAAGGAAGTTAACATAAAAGTTTTACACAACAGGATCATTCGAGTCATAGTCAGCCAAATCAAAGGCTTATGTACATGGTGATCTAACATTTTCACCAAAGTATCAACAGAAGGACAAAAGAAACAAACAAATCTCGTGCGTGAGACGTTTGGGCTGACTCCACAAAACTTGACTTTTCTTGCATAACTTCACCGAGGCTGGGTTTGAACATCTCTTTGCTCACCTACATACACATGAATGAGAGTGAGCGAAAGCCTAGTGAATAATATCAAATAAAGAAGGTACATGAATGAAATTTGAACAGATATATCAAATGGCCTTAGGCCCATTCATGTCTCTATTTTGTGCATTAAACGGCTTCAAGCCGGAACATATCAAAAGGCCTCTGGCCCACTTCACCCTTAACAAACGGCCTAGGGCCCAATTCATTCATATCGAACGACCTTTGGCCCAATCATTCATATCAAACGGTCTTTGGCCCAATCATTCATGCCAAACGGCCTTTGACCCAATCATCTATATCAAACGGCCTTTGGCACAATCATCTATATCAAACAGCTTTTGGCCCAATCATTTATTTCAAACGGCCTTTGGCCCAATCATTCATTTCAAATGGCCTTTCGCCCAATCGTTCATTTCTATATTCGTATTTATGTGTGTCACATATCTGTGATCATAATCATATTCGTATTCAATTAGTCTTATGCAAAAGACTGATTTATCCACAATTCAAAGTACAAATCCATAAGGCTCATACAAAATTAAAGTTTGGGAAATGACGCACTTGAACATATCTTTAATAAAATATTACTCACAGTGATCTGCAGGTGGATTCGCCCTTATGCTCGACCCGCACAATACATAACACATATTGGGTCACAAGCTATTCAATCCGTTCTTAACTTATACACTCCTCTTAGGTCTATTTCTTATCTTCTTAATCCGTTCACAATGCTCAATGCATACCTAAGAGTGCTTAGAAATGAAAGAGAGCGGAAAACAAATCACAAAGCCATTTTTTAGAATTTCAAAAACAAGGCTCGCCTTAGCACAGCTTTTGCCGCTTGAGCGGACCTCTTTGATTTGCAAAAGTACTGGTTGCCTCATTTTCGCGCTTGAGCGTCACTTCATACGGTCGAGCTAAGAGTCAGATCATGTGTTTGGATGCTTGAGCGTAACTCTTCCTGCTCGAGCGGACGCCAATGTCTGCAAAAATTCTAGAAACTAACATTTCACACTCGAGCGGCACTTTCCCCGCTCAAGCGGACATGCCAAATTCTGGAATTTCCAGAACTGTTCTTGAAGCTCAAACTTGTATTCAAATTGATGCAACTTGCATGCTATGATCCCTAACTCGCTTTTACATCTTCTAGCATAATACAAACACTATATTTACAATATTATGAAACTTAATACCCATGAATCAGTCACAAGCATACTCAAATTATATCAAACTTATTCCCAACACATCAAATTCATGCAACCAAAACTCATACCTCTATGAATTGTGCTTGCATGTGGAATATAACTTCCATTCTCAACTCAAATAATACAAGTGATGATCAAGGCATGAATCTTCATCAAAATTCAACATGGATCATATGTTTCATGCTCAAATACACAAATTTATAGCAATCCTTTACATGCATGTCTAAAATGACTTCAAATTCACCAAATTCAACTCAATTCATGCCCTTGATTACAAATTATCTTTGAGTTCACATAATTACAATTCAAGCTCATGATTTCGTGTCTAATTACTCACCTATGAGCTCCAATCTTCTATTTTATAGTTAATTCTTGAGTTAATTTTCAAGATCTCCAAGCTTCTTGATCAATTCTCTAACTTGAGCTCCCTCTCCCTCTATAATCGGCACACACACTCTCTCTCTCTGGGGTGCAATCTCATCAAATATGAGTTCATAAGAGAGGAATTGAGTGTATGTAAGCCTATTTATAAGCTTGGCTAATCAAATTGATTAAGGCTAAGTAATTGAGCCTAATTTAATCGTTCTGAATCTAATTAATTCAATCCGAATCAATTTTCAATTAAATTTCACCGTAGGCTCTAAAAATTACGTCAATCACAATGGCGTAGTCAATTTCTGTTTCTGTGGCTGATAAGGCCTTCAATTTTCAGTTTATAACAGTAAGTTGGACAGATTTTCCTATGGTGAGCAGATATAAAGCCAAAACCACATATAATCATATAAATAGCACTCAAAATCATATCAAGCACATAATCACAATCATAATTAGCATAACACGGAATAGGGTTATCACACTAATATTTTATTTTGTGAGATTATATGATTGATTAATTCTGTAAACTCAATTATTACCATAAGTTCTTTACTAACCTAATCAATTAGGTGATTAAATAAACAAATATCATTCAAGTTAGATTAATAAACAAACCACATCGAGTCAAAGATTTTTATAAAATAATTTGGATTTAAAACAAAAGATGGCTTTAATATCATATGGTTATGAACATAACCCAACTCAAACAATATCATGAAAAACACTCAAAACAACCAATTGATCATTCAAAAACACATCGACTTGAATTATTGAAAAACAATGCATTAAATACAAACAATATGCTATGAAGTTTGAAAAAGTAACCCAAATTCCACCACAAGACGTCAAGTATGTAAAATATATATTAAATAATGTACATATGATTCTAAACATGCTACTAATGCAAGCAACATGAACCCTAGACCCGGTTTAATAGCAATTGACATTATATAAAGCAAACAAAGTAAGTAACATATACAATCTAACATGTTGAACATTATATGATAATTAAAGTGGGCTATATGTGTGATAATATTAAGATTAAACTAACCTAAATATGTTGTTAATATACACAACCTAAAACATGCAAAACAAAGTAAAAAAACATGCAAAAAAGCTAACCTACATGATCATGCATGCTAACTAATACCACAACCATTATCATCTATGTAAAACATTATTAAAGGAGTTGTATTTAAACTAAAATCAGAGGACTTACCCGTTGGTTTAAGATGAACACAAGAACACAACTGAAAATGTAAGAAAGTTTGCTTGAAAGCTTCCGTCAAGCTTTGGCCTTGCTTTGATGCTTCTACTTCAACCCTAGATCTACTCTTAGTTGCTGAAGTTGTAGTATTAGGGTAGGAATTTTGGAATTAATGCTAGAGTTTCAAGGTTGCACACATGCAAAACAAAGCGAAAAATATGCGAAAAGGTTAACCTGCATGATCATGCATGCTAAATAACACCTTAACCATTATCGTCTATGTAAAACATGATTAAAGGAGTTATATTTGAACAAAAATCAGATGACTTGCCCACTAGTTTAAGACAAACCAAAAAACACAACCGAAAAGGTGAGAAAGTTTGCATGAAAGCTTCTCTCAAGCTTTGGCCTTACTTCGATGCTTCTACTTCAACCCTAGACCTACTGTTAGTTAATAGATATGTTGTATTAGGGTAGGAATTTCGAAATTAAGGCTAGGGTTTCAAGGTTGCACACTTCAAGTTCAACTAAACAACTTAAACTTACTTCAATTCTTGGTCTCCTTCAAAGAGGAGGTGACGGGTTCTTTTTATAGGCAAGGAGAGCCTTGGGGGTTAAGAAAGAAACTGCTAGGGTTTCCTTATCGCTTCCTCATTGTTCCTCTAGTCCAAAACGCAACACAGTCCAAAGGGAAATGAGATTCTAGACTGATCACCACATGTGCGGCCACCCATGTCATGTACGAATGCACATGGCTAGCTTAGGGATAGGTCCAGCTTCATGCAAACGTACGGAATTTATGTGCAGACGTGCGGATTTTCCATGCAATGCGCGAATTGACTCTCTTAGTATGACCGTGTGTTGATCAATCCATTAGCACATAAGGTTCCAAGTTAACTTTTCGATTCCCAAGGTTGGTTGTTGCTTAAATAGCTCCGATTAACTCTCCATTGACGTTTTTAAGTAAAAATTGATCAATACTTTTGAAAATAGCATCAATTCAGATTCTACCGGTCATTCCCCTTTCATTTTCTTCTAGATGAGACCAAAGAGTTAAGTTTTGAATAAAAACATATTCGAGGGAAAAATGATCATTTTTGAAAAAAAATATGGTTTTGGCTTAAAATAGGGTGACACAACAACTCATAACAATTTCAAGTATCTCTAAAGTCAAAGTTTTTACCATTAAATCATCATGAAACTTTCAAGTGCCTAGTCTTAATGATCAACTATAATATAGTGTCTACATGGTAGTAGAAGAGTAATGGTTGTTTTGGGGGAGAGGGGGGGGGGGGATTATTGTTTAAAATGATGTAGGTTAATTTTGATAGTGCATTGCTCGAATACTTTTTGAAAAATTTGGAAGAGTAAATTATATTGACCTCTCTTCAGATTTGGAAAAATATAACATATTCCACTTTTTTAGCATAATTATTTTGACTTCTCTTTTAATAAAACTAAAAGGTTGAAATTAATTCAAATGGTGTGAAAACAATGATAAATAATACACGCGCGCGCGCGCGCACACACACACACACACACATATATTAGTATAAAATAGATAATAATATCATTTTTTTCCATCTATATTACTAAAGAATTTTTGATGAAAAAGAAACAATGTGTTATGTGAAGTAAAACCTTAAAGGGTGAATTACAAATAGGGTAAATTACACTTTGCCCCTTGTATCTTTAGTTACTTTCCTATTTTGGCCCTTAAAGTTAATTTTTTTTCCACTTTGACCCTTTATATTTTAAGTTTTTCCTACTTTGCTCCAAATGCTAATTGTTGTATAAAATTAAACAAAAAATGACACATTAACAGTCACGTGATATAAAAATATTTTATCATTTATAACTCACATATCTAAGTAACATAAACTTATAATATAATAATACATTTTTTCATGTGACATGTAACGCTCCAAAATAATCCCAACATATCTAATACATCAACTCACTTCCAAATAAAATAATAACCATTACTCAAGGGATACAGAAAGATACATTCATCATGTTCATTTACATAATTCCAAATGTTATACAAAAGTAATCTCACATGCGTTTATACATTCATTGACAAACTTGTGCATGAATCTATAGCATGTAAAATCATTTAGTCAAAACGAATAAGGCCCTCAAAGGCTTACAAGTTCCAAGGCGGTATCCCGATTACACAAAATGGTCTCTCGGACCCACACATATTAGCCCTTGGCTTTACAAAGAAAAATCCACAAATAAAAGAGCAATCCACTCTTCACCAAAAAACATATCTGTGCCCTCAGTTCGGCGGGATTGCCACATCTTTACCTGCACCAAATCCCATAGGGGTGAGCATAAAGCCCAATAAAAAAATTCCTAACAAAGTATGTACATTTATGTAAGACGTCCAATATTAAATGCAAGTGAAAATGCGATGCAATGCCTTTTTCAAAATAATCTCATATCATGTCTTTCTTACAAATGCACCATGTTTTTCATTAACATATTCGCAATCTCATCAATTTCCAAAACTTAAAATTTTAAATCATAAAGGGGCGGTAAATACGACTCAAGTAATCTCTAGGTTGGTGTCTGTAAGTAGGCTCAACAAGCACTACCAAATTGTCATTTTTACCGGTATTAACCGGAAGGCTCGACACCTATCCGCACGGTTTTTTGGTCTTTCACCATGGACACTCAGGCCAACTTATCAAATTCAACTACACCCCCTATCCGGACTTACCACGTATTTACCCCCTAACACTTCCATAATTCTCATTACAACATAATCTTTCTCAAAGTAAACATTTTCCAATTCATTTCAAGATGTACGATAATGATAATAAATCGAATGAGAACATGATGCAATACATGATATCTCATAACATTTTCCCATTTCAAACATCTCTACAACAATATCAATTTACTACATTATTCTTTTCTTCTTCTCAATAATATTTCACAAATGACCATACCTTCAATTTAAAGCAATAACAATCTCTCATCATGCCCAATTCACAAGTTAGCCCCTTCAAGGCTACATGTAAGGCCTTTTAAACATTAACTCCAATGTTTACAATTTTCACTATCAAGGTGCACAATCATTTGTTATTTCATAACAATGCACTTTCAAATGTTTAACAATAAGGTTAAAAGAGTATTTAATTTCTCATATATCAAGTGAATTGTCATTTTGCTAAATATATGATAAAAGTTCACTGTCTAATTATAAAATAACAAGATGCCCCCAAACATGTTTACATCTTTCAAAATCCCCAAAATTTCTAGGGTTTTATGTCAAAACCAAAACAAACATCTCCCCCTCTTTTGGAAGGGTTTTTCTCTCGAGACAACACCCCTCCTATTATGTTAGTTAAAGAAAAATCCTCAAGAGTTAATTTAGGAAGAGAGAGAGACCAAATCCCACCTTTATAACCCTAGCATTTATGAGACACAACCAAACTTTCAATACCATTAATGAAAACCTTAAATCAACCAAATCTAACGTAAATATATATATATATATATATATATAACTCAAGGAGATTTCCCTACCTCAATGATTGATGAAGAAAAGAGAGAAACCCTAGAGATCCAAGATGCTCCAAACTCGATCTCCACTGTCTAAGATGTAGTCCTAACTTTGATCTTCAAGACTTGTAAGAGAAGGTGGATTTAAACCCAAAAGATTGCAAGAAATCAAAGGTTTTAGAGATTTGTAGGAAGTTTCTAGAGAGAATGAGGAGAAAATATGACTTTTAGAGTGAGAGTGAGAGGTTAGAAAATAGAGCAATTTTCGGCCAAAATGTGAAATAAAAACAGCGTTTTCAGACTCAGGCCCGTCCCGCACGTGCGGAGCCTCCCTTTCGCGCGTGCGGCCTTCATCCCCGCACGTGCGGCTACTTCCTCCCGCACTTGCTTCCACTTGTATATATTAGACAGAATGCACCCCCTAGCCTCCCCTGTATTCCTCACGTGCGGCCTCACTCCCCGCACGTGCGGCCCTAGCCCAACAACCCAGAAAAATCTGTTTCGGTCCCCGGGCACTCCGGACTCGACCGCGCACCTACCGAAGTGAAAGGAAAGTCGAGTCAATATAAATATGATGTGAGTTAGCGAAAAGGCATCCGGACACAACGATCTCAAAGAAAACGAGAAAGAAGGAACGTGTAGCAAAACCGATCATCACATGACAATTATTATGACTTTTTCTGTTTAATTTTGAACAAAAATTAACTTTAGGAGTAAAATTGTAAAAAACTTGAAACATAAAGAGCCAAAGTGAGAAAAAATAAACTTTAAGGGCCAAAGTGGAAAAGTGGTCAAATATAAAATGGGGCAAAGTGTAATTTATCCTTACAAATACACCCCCTAACGTTCGCTTAAAATACGGATTGTCCCATATAGTTTGAAAAATTACAAACACCCCTTATCAAAAAATTTTTATTTAACAGAATTAATTGAAAAAATAAAATTTCTAACTACTTTCCTATACAATAATAAAATTATCTCAATTATATGATTCAAATATATAACTAGCGATATTTAATTATTTTTTACATAAATATTTTACTTAACGAATTTTAAAAATGAATGGTTCAGATCACAAAATCGATTATAAAATAGATCTACAAAATTCAAATATTTTCTCAAATGGAAAATGTCTCGTAGCTCAAATTTTGTGGTTCAAAAGTGGCTCAAATGGCCAAAACGACGTCGTTTCTCGTAGCTCAAATTTTGTGGTTCAAAAGTGGCTCAAATGGCCAAAACGACGTCGTTTTGGCCATTTTTATGTTGTTCTGTACTCAAAATGACGTCGTTTTGACTATTTGAACCACTTTTAAGTCACAAAATTTGAGTTACGTAGTATTATCGTTCTCAAATTAAGATCACAGCTTAAAGTGAATAAAAAAAAACCTTACACTTAAATTCTATCCACACATCATTTCTCTTATAGAATTCCTGGTACAAATAATAAATTCCATCGCCATCGTCTCTCTTATTGAATTTCCGATCATAATCATACATTTCGGGTCTTGCACGAAAGAGACGTCAAGTCAAGGGCCGGCTCCGAAAGAGACGTCAAGTCAAGGCCGGCTCTGGTTGGAAAAAATATAGGGGGGGGGGGTTAGAACGACTCTTTTGTTTTTGCTTTTGTTTTTGTTTTTTTTTTTAACTATAGTGTGATTTCATAGTCTACAAATACTCAAAAATAAAATAAAGTGGTGTGTAGATTTATAGATTTAAAATAAAAAGATATCCATAATAATCACATAAATAAAATAATTTTAAAACAAAAAGATCTTGATTATAATCACAAAGTAAAATAATTCAAATTTACAACATAAAAGTTAAATGACTTATTTTGGAAAGTCACAATTTTAACTAAAAAATCACTATAAAAAAAAATTAATTCTCATCTTTATATATAAATAATATAAAAGTAATTATTAAAAATATTTTTGGTACTAAATATGGGTACCGTTTGGGAAGCAAGATTTGAGGCTTTTTTGGTTATTTTAACCATAAAAAATAAAATAGGTTATTTTAACCACAACAAACAAAATATCACATCTAACCCATAATCATTACACTCTTTTCTCACAAAAAAAGTCAAAAAAACCGAAAAGCCAAAAAGTCCTTTCCCAAACCAAGCTTTTTAGCCCAGGCTAAAATAGTCAAAAAAGCCAAAAAACCAAAAAGCCAACCCACTTCCCAAACCAAGCCATTATAGTTTTACAAATATCATAATAAAATAATTTTCTTTTTATTTTACTCTATCTTTATGTTAATTTCATGATCTATTTATAATTAACTAACTTCTACATTTTTATTAAAATTTAATCTTAAATTCCATCATTTGAGATAATATTTGCTTGTAGAGGAATTGTCCTTTCAATTGATTAATTGACTAGTAAGCGTGCGTTTCTCACACACACACCAAAAAAAACTATTTTTTAAATTATTTTTATTTTTTATTTTTAGTGAACTTTAATTAAAAAATAACAATAAAATAAATCCTATAGTACCTAATAGGTGAGAACGCACAAATTTAAAAAAATAAAAAATAAAAAAATAATCCACTAAAGAAAAAGAAACAAAAAAAAAAAAATCATTATTTTTAGTTAACCAAAAAATTCGAATTTATGTTTCTTTTGTCTTTAGTTAATTTTTTTTATACTTTTTAAATAATTATATATTAGAATGACCTGAAAAGAATTTTTTTGTGGACAAAAGTGAAGGAGATGATCCCTATATATGTTTAAAGATAAAACTCAAATTTACGTAAAACACAGTTAAAATGTGAATTTAAGATTGAATTGGTAGGTTTTATCATGATGGATTATGAAGAATGAGAAATAATAATGATGAAAATAGGTACTTGAATTTGAAATATTTGATACTAAAGATTATAGTTGTACAACAATAATTATAAAAAAAATTTAAAAAAAATTCTACTTTATCATATTTCTCAAATTTCATCATATCAAATATACTTATCCGAACAAATATCATGAGATAATATTTAATTCTATATCAGAGTTGGCAAAATTAACATAAAACTATGAATCCGTCCAATTTTATTAGTTTAAAACCCATTTAAATTGATCCATATATTTAGTTTAACATAGAACATATTTACAATTTATATATGAATTAATTCATATATAAATTGTAAATATGTTTTATCTTACAAACTTATTTAAACTTGAATTTAAATGAATTGAATAATAGTTACCATTGAATTTAAATAAAAAAAATAAATATTAAAGTAAAAATCTCCCGCCGCCACCATCAAGAACATCGATATTACCCCCCCAAAAATTAAAGATTCTATAAAACTAACAACAATGATTCATCCCATTAAAAATATCACCACTAATAGCACTAATGCATTAAAAAAGTAAAAAAAAAAAAATACAACTCCAAGACCAAAACATCACATCATTAGTGGCGGGACCCACTGCCACCTAATTAGTGGGAGCACTAATTAGTGCTCCCAAACATTTTTCTAAAACTAAATCAATAGTCTGCCTTCAGTCTAGATAAGACTCACATTCCAATATTTTTAAATTTATATCATATAATTAAATTTGTTTTGGCAATAACTTTTAAGGAAAGTATTTGGATGCACAAGGTGCATACTATATGTACTTGCGTAAGTTCATTATAGTTATCATGTAGTTAAATTCATTATATCTATGATATGCACTATTACACTTAAAAAATATTTTAACTTAAAATAGCTAAAAATAATAATTACTATAAAAAAATCAACTAAATTAATCACTTCTCAAAATAATCCTGACTTTCTGAATAAAAAATTGAGATAAATTTTCACTGTCAATGCAATTTTTGCCACCAAGAAGCCCCTTTTGGCTCATTCAAACCCACTGTTTGGATCAATAGTCCTTTCGAATAGACATTCAACACATATTAACAAAATATTCATGCATGGAGCCAGTTCACACACGGTTAAAGGGAAAATTAAATTTTGCTTGACAAATACATTGTCCATGGAGCTAATGATCTGCACTATATATATTCACCACCACCATCCCACAAAAACTACAACTCTTTAAGAAACTCATATGCAGAATCATCACTTCATGGCTACGCCAATTTTGATCCTTATTATTCCATTGGTCCTGTTATTCCCATCCTTTTCATTTTCAACACCATACATATATAGCATGAGTGAAGGCTCATCTCTCTCAGTGGAGAAGCCAGACGATGTTTTGATTTCACCAAACGGTGTATTCTCGGCAGGCTTCTACTCTGTCGGCGTCAATGCTTATTGCTTTGTTATTTGGTATCACGAACCATTGTATGACGGGAGTCACACCACAGTTTGGATGGCCAACCGAGACCAACCCATTAATGGAAGACTATCCAAGATCACTCTCCTTAAAAATGGCAATCTCATCTTGACAGATGCTGGCCAACTTAACGTTTGGGCTACCAACACCGAGTCAATCTCTTCAGTACAATTGCTACTGAATGACACTGGTAACCTTGTTCTTCTTACTTCGGAGGGTTTAATTCTTTGGCAAAGTTTTCAGTCACCAACTAATACCCTTCTTCCCTACCAACCACTCACCAGAAACACAAAGCTTGTGTCATCTCGAAGCCAAACCAATTATTCTTCTGGTTTCTACAAGCTTTTTTTCAACGATGAAAACGTCCTCAGTCTTGTCTATGATGGCCTTGAAGTATCCAGCATGTATTGGCCGGACCCATGGCTAAATAGTTGGGAGGCCGGAAGGTCTAGTTACAATAGTAGCAGAATTGCTGTATACAACTCCTCAGGTCATTTCAAATCAACCGATGATTTTCAATTCATAGCTGCAGATTCTGGAATTGGGATTCAGAGAAGATTAACCATGGATCACGATGGCAACATTCGAATGTACAGTCTAGACGAGAAAAACAAAATTTGGAACGTGACTTGGCAAGCCAAATCTCAACCGTGCACGATCCATGGTATCTGCGGACCCAACAGTTTGTGTACTTATGTTCCCCATGAGAAATCTGGTAGGAGATGCTCTTGTATACCAGGGTACAAGATTAAAAATGAGACAGACCAATCTCTCGGATGTGAGCCAGATTTCACTCTCTCTTGCAATGATAGTGAGATTGGTTTCCTCCATCTTCCTCATGTTGAATTCTATGGCCATGATGATAGTAGGTTCTGTGAAAATTATACCTACAAGTGGTGCGCGAATAAATGCTTGCAAAGTTGCAACTGCTATGGGTTTCAATACAAATTCAGTTTGGATAGTGGTTTTTACAATTGCTATCACAAGACACTATTGTTCAATGGATATCGTTCACCAAATTTTCAAAATTACATGTACATAAAATTGCCGAAGGCCTCAATCCGATTTTATGAAAATCATGTTCAAGGATTCAACTCAAATTGCTCTCACTCACTTAGTTTGCAGCTCAACAGAAGTTACAAGAAACCCAAAGAAAATGGGACATTACAGTTCATGGTTTGGTTTGCTAGTGCTATTGGAGGAGTTGAGATTATTTGTATTTGTTTGGTATTGTACTTATTGTATAGAAACCGTCAAAATTCAAGTGCAACTACACAAAGTTACTTTCAAGTTGCGGCTGGATTTAGAAAATTCACCTACGAAGAGCTAAAGAAAGCAACGCGTAACTTTGGTGAAGAGATTGGAAGAGGAAGCGGTGGCGTGGTATACAAGGGTGTATTGTCTAATCGTCGAGTTGCAGCAATCAAACGGCTCAATGAAGCTAAACAAGGAGAAGATGAATTCTTGGCTGAGGTGAGCACCATTGGAAGAGTTAACCACATGAACTTGATAGAGGTATGGGGATATTGCGTGGACGGGAAACACCGACTTTTGGTGTATGAGTACATGGAGCATGGGTCCTTAGCAGAAAATCTTACTTCCAATGCCCTTGATTGGGAGAAAAGGTTTCATATCGCGGTAGGCTCTGCAAAAGGTCTGGCTTATTTGCACGATGAGTGCTTGGAGTGGGTTCTCCACTGTGATGTGAAGCCTCAGAATATTCTCTTGGACTCCAATTACCAGCCAAAGGTTGCAGATTTCGGTCTCTCAAAGCTATTGAACAGAGGTGACGGACATCACTCAGGCTTTTCTAGAGTAAGAGGAACAAGAGGTTACATGGCTCCTGAGTGGATTTGCAATTTCCGAATCACATCCAAAGTTGACGTTTACAGCTACGGAGTGGTGGTGTTGGAGATGGTCACCGGAAAAAGCCCGATGATAGGTCTTCACACCTCTGACAATTCAGGAGAGATGGAACAAAGGGGTCTACTTAAGTGGGTGAGAGAGAAGATGAATGAAAATGTTTCGAAGGAATTGTGGCTTGAAGAGATCATAGATCCAATGATAAAGGATAGATATGACGCAAGTAAGATGGAAATATTAGTTGAAGTGGCATTACAGTGTGCAGACGAAGACAAAGATGCAAGACCAACTATGAGCCAAGTAGTAGAGAGGCTTCTGCGCCATGAGGCAGGTAATTATTAGCAAAATAAAAGGCCTCATCAATATAAATAAATAATATAAAGATTATTAGCAAAGGCCAAATTGAAGTTTCTCTAAATGTAGCAAGCAACAATCAAGCCTCCCCCCAGCATGGCAAAGGAGAAAGCCACTTTAGTTGCCTACTTTTTAGGTTGTGTGTGGTTGTCTTACTGTCTTTTATGGTTCTGGATCTTTTGTACCAAAAATTATATCATCCCATCCCAATCTATTTATAGTCTTTAAATCATACTCTTCTCAATTATCATGTTAAAAAATTATTGATAAATGAGTGATTTTGTTGATTTAGAAATGTTAGAAAGTATAAACATTTCTACAAGGCTTCTTTAAAGACCTCTTTGTATATAAGAAAAATGTTAAAAACAACTTTGAAGGCGGTTGTTAGTGTTGAAAAATATATATAAGAAGTTTTAAAATGTGTAAAGAACGAATAAAAATAAGTAAAAGTGTTTGGAATATGTAAAATATGTTTTAAGATTATAAATATTTTGGTATCATATGATTCTTATTGCTATCATTAACAAGACCCTATACATATATATATATATATATATAGAATTTTCCAACACAATAAAATATACGTATTTTTTAATTTTAAAAAGTTAAAATTATCATCCAATAGCATAATTGAAGGAATATAAATATTAAAGACTTACAAATTCATCCACAATGATGTGTCATCAAAATTGACTTTATATGATTGAATGTAAGTAAAATTAATATCTATCATATCATATCAGTGTAAGTTAAATTTAAAAAAATTTCTTTTACAGGTCTCAAATATTTTCCTTCAACCAAATATCTTACCATTATGGGCATTGTTATGGCTATCCTCATTGCACAAAAGATTCTCCGCTCTCTTATATTTGCCTCCACTCATTGCGTATGTACATAATTTAATATAATATGATAGGACAATTTGATAAAAATCTATCTTATATATATATAAAGAAAAATGAGGTTTTTAATGAGAAAGTCTTTTTGAAGCTAAAACTCTCATGCTGTTTTTTTTTAGAATTTTATTTTTTCAAAAATTTAAAAATTGTTTATTGGCTAGCTTTTATTGAATCATTTAAAAAAAATAGTAATTAATCCATTTATATTTCTTGATATATGACTTTCAAATGAAAAGTATATTTTTTTTTGATCGGCAAAGAAAATCTTTATTGATGAATGTATGCAAAAAAAAAAGATACAGGGCATCAATAAAGAGGAGCTTGGAGCTTACAGAAGCTCCAAGCGCCAGTTGGTGAGAAACCAACAGCGACACAAACAGAAAAAAAAAGAAGGAAAACAACAGGGTTGCACTACAGACTACAACATCACTTTGAACTTCACACGCACTTAAGGGACAAAACCACTGCAGCTTAAAATCAGACAGCAGGTGAGACTTCACAAAATCAGACTTCACAACAACCAAATTGCACAACAGTTCAAACCTGCAGTAGCAGCAACGGCAAAACCACTAACAGACCAAAATTATTTTACCAAAACAGCAGATCAGATCAACACTGCATAGGCATTCACAAACCCAAATTATTTTGCCAAAACAGAACTTATATTAAAAGCATTCCCTAGCAACACGAAGTGGATCTGTTCAGTGGCACCTGCAGACCAAAATGGAGCAGCAGGCAGTGCATGTGGTTTACCAGAATTGGACTGCCAGAGCACAGAAATAGCACTGATGCACAGCTAAACCGAACCAGCAGACAGAACAACAAGGCAGGCATGCAGAAACAGAATATCAGAACACTGACAGAGCTTCAACCCAAGTAGCACACTGGAACAAAACATCAACCCAGATAGCACTAGACTGATGCTAGAGCGCTAGATTCCGCCCCTAATCTGCCTCCAATTGTGGACGAGATCATCAACTGAGTACGGGAATTCTTTAATGGAAGCTTTGAGCCAAATGGCAGATCTGTACTTTATAAGATCTAACAGTCCTGAAGGAGAGGGTTGTGTATTAGAAAATACACACTCATTTCTGAGTTTCCAAATGGACCATAGTACAATTAAGGGGATTGCTCTCCATAATAGTCTGTCAAAATTATTGAATTTCCAGCCCATCCACCAATAAAGCAGGCCCTCTACAGACTTAGGAATGCACCAATGTAGGCCCCAATCCTTAATAACCACTGACCATATTGACCAAGAGAAAGAACAATGAAGCAGTACATGGGGAGCAGTTTCTACTTCAGAGTTGCAGAAGTGGCAGAGGGGAGAAGCATTGCTGTCAAGGGATCCAATCTTGAGCAGAAAATCAGAACATTTGATTCTAGATTTCCAGGCTAGCCAGGTGAAAAAAGATACTCTGGGGGGCAAAAGTGGGTTCCAAACAAATTTGCTAACCTTGAGATGAGGGCCTAAGAGGGATGAGTAGTGAGAATAGAGGGCAGAAGCAGAGAAGCTTTGACCAGATTCTGTGCACCATACGAAGCAGTCTTCACAATCCAAACACAGAGAGGGAGCGGAGGATAAGAGAGCATTCATTCTCACCTCTTCAGCCAATTCCCATGAATATAACTCTCTTCTATGGGGGAGATTCCAATCAAATGGGCTTGACCTCCTTGCGTAATAATGATTGAGGGAACCTTCCTTATCATTTGACAAGTTGAAGAGGAGGGGAAAACAAGATTTCAAACAAAGGCCACCACACCAATTATCAAACCAAAATCTGATTCTAAAGCCATTCCCAACCTTTACACCACATTGGCCCACAAAGAAATTAAAGATAGGCCTATTGAGGGCCCCTATTGTGAGGATGTCCCTCCAGACTCTAGAGTGTTTGTATGAGAGACTCAAAGGAGGGAACCAACAGGAGTTGTTAATTTTATATTTGCTGCATACAATTGACCTCCAGAGAGCATTGGTTTGAATACCAAACTTCCACCACCATTTGAGGAGTAGACAAACATTAACGTCTCTGACCCTTCTAATGCCAAGTCCCCCTTGATCAATTCTCTTTGTAACTTCCTCCCATTTCAGTAAATGCACTTTCCTTTTAAGATCACTGCTACCCCATAAGAAGGCAGCCTCTAGCCTTTCTATTTCCTTAGCCACTCCTTCCGGCATTTTAAACATGGAAAGAAAGTATATAGGTAAGCTAGATAGAGTGGACTTGATTAAAGTTAATCTACCAGCAAAGGACAGTAGTTTTCTCTTCCAACCTGACAGTCTAGCCTTGATTTTTTCAATTACAGGCTTCCAAGTAGATTTCCTTCCAGGATTTGCTCCTAGAGGCAGCCCCAGAAATTTTAGTGGAAGACTCTGTACTTTGCAATTGAGAAGAGAAGCATAGATATTTAAGCAGCCTTCATCTACACCGACACCACAGACGACACTCTTATGGTAATTTATTTTGAGGCCAGATAATACTTCAAAACATCTGAGAACCCTTTTAATGGATACCAATTGAGCATAGTCAGCTTCACAAAAAAGGATTGAATCATCGGCAAATTGCAAATGTGAGATAAGAACATTGTTAGATCCAACAACCACCCCTTTGAGAATACCAAGATTGAGGGCTCTGACTAGAAGAATGTTTAGACCTTCCGCCACAATGTTGAATAGAAAAGGTGAGAGCGGGTCCCCCTGTCTAAGGCCCCTATGAGGTGAAAATTCCTCAGTTGGTGAGCCATTCACTAAAATGGAGATTCTAGCTGTGGAGACACAAATCTTCATCCAAGCGATCCATTTATCCCCTAAACCAAAACTGCCCATCAAAGAGAACAAGAATTCCCAGTTGACAGAGTCAAAAGCTTTCTCGAAGTCTAATTTGAGAATCAACCCTTGTTTTTTGGCCTTCTTCCATCCATCCACTACCTCATTAGCAATAAACACCCCATCCAGAATATTTCTCCCTCCCAAGAAGGCTGTCTGTGTTTCACCAATTATTGAGGGGAGCACTGACTTTAACCTGGATGCTAGGACTTTGGCCAAGATTTTGTATATTGATCCCACAAGACTAATAGGTCTGTAGTCAGATAGACCAATAGGGTTGTCCACCTTGGGAACAAGGGTGATAAATGAGCTATTAATGCCATATGCAAGCTTGCTGTTAGAGTGAAACTCTTTGAAAAATTGCATTATGTCCGTCTTCATAACCTTCCAGAATTTTTGATAGCACAGTAGGTTGAACCCATCAGGGCCTGGAGCTTTGTTATTGTTACAGTCTTTGATTGCTGCAAGTACCTCAGCTGCACTGAACTCAGCTACCAGATGTTGGGAGACATATTCCGGGTCAATGGTGTTGAATGCCCCTGACAGAGAAGGCCTGTTAACCCATGATTCAGAGAATTGGGCCTTGAAGTGAATGAGAACTTGTTGCCTAACTCCAGTAGGATCCTCAATGGACACTCCATTTACTGAAATAGAGTTGATGAGATTACGATTCTGCAGAGAACTTGCAACTACATGAAAAAACCTACTATTTTTATCCCCATTGATAACCCAATTCAATCTAGATTTTTGATGCCACATCCATTCTACCATTCTATATAGCTTCCACAACTCGCCTTTAACCTCCCTTCTTCTTGCCTTTTCTGAAGCACTCAGTGCTCTTTCCTCTGCAGTTATATCCAGAGCATGTAATTCATCTTCTGAAGATTTTATTTTAGAAGCCATATTGCCAAACACCTGAATGTTTCAAAATTTTAAGACTTGCTTCAGATGCTTTAGCTTTTGGGAGAGTATATACCCAGACCAGCCCACAAAAGAGGTATCTGACCATGATGAGACAAAGAATGGAGCAAAGCTTGGGTGGAGAGTCCACGCATTTAGGAACCTGAAGGGTTTTGGCCCCCAATCTCTGGAATCCTCCATCATTAATAGAGGGCAATGGTCTGAGATTAGCCTGGGTAAACCCCACAGTTTCATTGAGAATTTAATCATCCATTCAGGACTTAGTAAAATCCTATCAATTCTGCTCCATTTCTCTGATTCCTGGGCATTGCACCATGTGTATCTCCTCCCATGAAGTGGTAGATCATGAAGCTCACTATTACCAATGAATTCATTAAGATGCTTCATGCCCCTGTCTCTCCTAGAACAACCAACTCTTTCACTAATATGGCTAATTTCATTAAAGTCACCACCCATGCACCAAGGAAGAGGGAAAAGGGATTTAAGCTTTAAGACACTAGCCCAAAAAGAAGATCTGGCACCAACATCATTGGGGGCGTGTATATTAAGCAGAACACAGTCAAAAGTGTTATATAAGGAACCTGAGAGTAGGATGTACCTCCTATTGCAGCAGCAACCAGAGAGTGTGAAAACTGCAGGATCCCATATGCATAGCAGGCCTCCGGCTGTTCCTTCAGGATCAACAGACATAAACTCCATATTTTTACTTCCCCATAGCCTTCTAGCTTCACCCTCTGTTATAATTGCCCTTTTGGTTTCTTGAAAAAAAACAATATCAACATTTCTGTCCTTTAGGAGCCTCTTGATTCTACCTTGTTTCTCCACCTTCCCCATACCCCTGATATTCCAGGATATTAACTTCATGATAAACCCATTGATTCTCTCATAGGGCCTTACTCCTTTCCTTTACTGCTGGTCCTTCCCCTCCTTGGCAATTTTCTCCTTGTCTTTAAGTTCTAGTTCAGCAATTTTGTGGAGCACAATGCCTTCCTTCCCATGGTAGTCTATTCCAAGAGACTTCCCTAATTGTATTGTAGCTGCAGCTTCAGAAAGAATCTGGTTTCTCAGAGAAGAATCACCTGCAAATGAGTTAGACTGGGCTAGAGCTTTAGCAGCAGGCCTGTAGATAACAGATTTAGAATAGTGCTTCTTGGCTGCGTTGTTTGTGTACGCATGAATCCTAGCAAAGCTAGTGAACCCCTCCATTTGTGACTTCATCTTCCCTTTATTCCTCAGGTTTCGCTGATGTTCTTTGCTGGAGACTGAGATTGAGTCTTGAGCTGACTGGGTATGGGCAAAGTTATTCCTCATACACGGGTTTAAGTTGGTCAAAGGGCCAGAAATTGAATCATTGTCTGATGCAGGTACATTGGGCCTACTGGAAGGGCGATTGGAATGAAGGGGCCTGCAGTTTACGGGCTGCTTTTCAAAGTGGGCCAGGTCCACTTCTAAATTAATGCCGGGTCCACCACCAGCATTTGCCTCATTCATACAACGTATAAACCCAGGTGTATAAACTTGTTCAATACACTTTTGTCTCTCATCATTGATATTTGAAAAGTGGTCAGCCTTTTCCATCAAATCTATCAGAGGCCTCTCAGCACACGCTCCTCCTCTGTTTACGCCTCCATCACAGGGTGTCTTCTCAACCATTGTGTCCATCGGACACGCAAGCTCAGCACCAAACATGGCCTTACCCGCTGCCACCTCATCATCTTCTTCCCTCGCCTTACCATCTATCACTGGAATATTGTCTTCCTCAACACTGCAACAGGTTGCAAGAGACTTGGCCTCGTACATGCCATTATGGTATAGGTTACTGAGATCTGGTTGGAGGTCTTCACACACAAAGATCTTATAATCTTCACCATTGCAGTCCAAAGTTAAAGATTTAGCAATAAACTCCATATTTGTAGTGGCTATCCTAATCCTGGTGTGGGAGAATGATTTTGGTTCACACAAGTCTCCCTCAATGCTGAGTACCGAGCCCCATAAACGACCAATCTTGGTGAGAGTACTTTTATTCCAGACATGTAAGGGTATCCCACAGCATTTGAGCCATACACATCGTTCTTGGACAAAATGATTTCCTGATTTGAGCGCTGCCACAAACTGACTCAGATCCTTAAACCAAGCTTTGAGATTGTCGATGTTTGATGCCAACTCCTCCTGAGTGTTAAAACTTAATATTACATCTCTTCCACCCCCATGCCTAACCAAAATATGCTCCAGACCTTTCTCCTTCAATGCTTCACGAACACTGTGTATGGAGTGTTCTGTATTCAGGCGGATAATGGCACTTTCATAGAGCCAACCGTTACCCTCTTCAGTGACTTTGATAGGGGTGTTCGAATTCACCCCTTGCACAACATCAGCAAAGGATCTCTGGCAAGCAAATGGATTAAGTCCTCTGGATCTGTTTGCTTCAATAGTTCTCCGGATGAACTGTGGTTTCATAAGTTCTGGATTCCGCCTGTTATGCTCCTCCCTCTTTCTTCTATCAAGAGTTGCAGCTTTGACTTCTAGAACTTTGTCATCCACCAGAAGACCGTTGGCTTTTTGAATGGCTATATCAGCTGCTACATTACAATCGAACCTCACAAATCCGAACCTAGAATGTGACACTACTCGTCTTTTGGAAGGAATGAATACATCCTTGACTATGCCAAATTTTGTGAAGAACTTGAACAATGATTTAGCATCCATTTTTGATGGTATATGATCCACAAAAACAGAGAAGAGACCATGCGATGCTTCTATGCCTTTCCTTCTTCCACCTTTCCATTGATTTACTACCGGAATCCATCCTCCTTTTCTTTGTTGCTCCATATTAACTCTACGGAATTGAAAAGTGTAGCTCCTCAGGCTAAGTTATTGGCTATTAGGTCTACCAAATATCTCCATTTTATCAAATCCAAGCAAGTAAGGCTCCATCAACTTTCATTTCATCCAAATGAAAAAGTATATTAATCTATTTCAAAATTCAAATTCAAAATGGGTAAGAGATTTTCAAATTATTTTAGGGATAAAAAATCAGTTTGACTCTAATTCAAATTCCTTCATCTGATTTATATCTTACCCAAAGATATTTCACAAAAAAAAAATTAAACTTATGAATCTCAAAACCCAACTTCCATGACAATATGAAATTGGGCAAAAAGATTAGAAAAGAGAAGGAATTTTGCAGTGGAATAAAACAGGTGATTTGACCAATTATGTAAGATTTTTAGCATCCTTTATAAAATAAAAAAATAAAATTGTGATGACCGGGTGTGCTTTTTGTCTCGTTCCCTTTGAGTTATGATCAGATTTATTCTTGTTATAGTGTAGGGTTTTTATGCGAAATCTTGTTAACCGTTGGATTCGTTGTTTTTGAAAGCGTACTCTCAAAATTCTCGTTCTTATTTACTAAAATTCTGAGTTTTACTTGCTTCGGGAGGTGGGAGGTTGGGTTCGAGGTGTCTAGAGTTGAATTGCTGAAATTTTTTTGTTTGGAAGCAGGGCCGCACATACCGGGATGAGAGTCGCACGTAAGGGAGAGGGGCCGCACATGCGGGAAGGAAGGCCACACGTGTGGTGAGGGAGGGGTTTTTGGGTTTGGCTACTGCAATATATGCAGGTACGGAAGGAGATGCGGGGGAGGCACTGCACGTGCGAGGATAAGTGTCGCACATGCGGAAGGCACTCGCTGCATGTATGGGAATGGGTGCCACATATGCGGAACTTTGCTGAGTTCGAAAATTTTTGTCCTTTTCTTTTCTTGGGCTGAGTGAAGCTCACTTTTTACACATCTCTCTCTCTCTCTCTCTCTAAAAATATCATTTCCTCTCCATTCTCTCTAAAAACCTCCTCCAAACACCAAAAACTCTTGATCTCTTGCAATCTATTGGGATTTTGATCCTTGTTCCTTAACCAAAGTTGGATAACCTCTCGAGGGCTACGTTTTGTGTGGTGGAGATTAAGTTTCAACACCATTGAATTTGAGGGTTTCATCTCATTCTCCTTCAAACTTGAGGTAGGGATTTTTCTTAGAGTTATATATATATTTTTGCAAGATTTTGTAGATTTTCGAAATTTCCCTTGTTAATATTGAAACTTGATTATTAGCTCAAGAATGTGGGTGGTTTGAGAGGAGATTTGCCCCTTGTTTCTTTTGAAATAATTTCTTGAGGGTTTTGAAATACATGGATTGAGGAAAAATGTTTTTGAAGAAATTCTTTCAAATGATTTGGGTGTGTATAGTTGTGGTGAGAAAACCTAGAAATTTGAGGGCTTTAAAAGATGTTGAAGAACCATGATCGACATTGTTACTATTATATTCCTTTTGTGCCAAAATGAAAGAATGATTGAAAAAATCCTTATTTTCTTTTATAGATAATGAACTTCTTGGAATAAGAGAATATTTTTTATCTTGAAAGTTGTTGTTTAAATGTTGATGTAGTCTTGTGGTGACTAAATTGTGAGGAATGCACAAAGTATGGGAATGTTGTTACTCATTGATGGTTTAAATGAATATGTGGCTATTTTGTGAAATGTCATTGAACGGAGAAATGGGAATTTTGTTGATTATGGAATTCTTGTATGAGATAATTGAAAATGGAGGAATGTTATGTGGCATTGATAATTGCGGCATTTGCATATCCATTCAATTTGTTGTTACAAATTTTAAATTGAGTTCAGAAACTTTTGCATTGAGAAAAGAATGTTTGTGAATAAACTTTTTAAAGGAATTATTTTGGGGTAAATACATTGGTAAGTCTGGATGGGAGGTATAGATAAAATTGATTAAGTTGGCCTGAGTGTCCGGGGTGAAAGACCAAAAACACGTGCGGAGAAGGTATCACTTCTGTGATGACCAGTTTCATTTTTACGTCACTTCACCTTTGTTTTACATCGGGTTTGCGATGTTCGGAAGTCTGTTCTCAATAAATTCTTGTTTTTGTTTATTTGGTGTTGATTTTCACTAGTTCCGGAGAGTGCGAGGTCAGGTTCGAGGTGCTTAGAATTGAGCTGAGGAAAATTCTGGGCTGTAGCGCCAGGTCTGTCACGACCCAAACACACCTCTATAGGTTTAGCATCATAACTGACCGGTAATCCTCGGATTACCAAAGGCCTCTTGACATAATAACATATAGTTAGGAGCTGTGGAAGAAAATATGCAAAACATATGATGTCCATTGAGCTGTGAAGACATACATGGAACTAAAAATCTTAAACTTTATATACATACAAGTGACGTCATAGGTATAGTATTTACACGTCACTATCAAGTACATACAAAAGGCGAACTTGTTCATAAAACAAAAGAAACAGTCTTATATATCCATATTGACACGGCCACAATACATGACTTGATCTAGAACATCCTCGTGAGGCGCAAAGGGGTGGCTGACCAACACAAAATACCCCAGGCATCATCTTAAGCCTGATCACGAGCCTGCTCACCTACATACATAATAAATAACTACTGAGCGGAGATAATAATATTTTAATCTTAAAGCGTAAAATGATGTACATGTAAAAAACTTAGGTTTTTTTTCTCCTCATTACAGTTGATACTACTCAACATAAATATCAACATGGAACGTCTTTTTGCTCTCACTCTCTCTCCATATATATATATATACTTATTCATATACGTATGTTATGATTAAGTTATTGGAATTCAGTAGAATTATTATTTTTGTTACATTCAATCATCGAAAAATTAGTAATACATCTTTCATATAGCTTGGGTAGTAGGAGAGATAAAAGATAATTTTCCTTCCTAGTTAAGATCCCTCGATATTATTATTTAAGTAGGTTAACTAGTAAGTGACCTATGCAATGCACAATAATTTATTTTTAAAACGAAAAGTTAATTTTGAGTCTTAATACTTTGTGTAGAAAATTTTAACAATTTAAAGCCAAACCAAATACAAACAAATTTGTTAATGGTTGATGAAAAATTTTGTTATTGTGTATAAAAACAATTTCTTTCAAAGTTTTTTTTTTTTAAAATTAAAAAAAGAGAGTATATTTTCAACCTTAAAATCAAATACTCATTTGTGTTAATCAAATTTACCAAAAATCATGAATTCCACTTGTATCAAAATATTTTTTTCTCGAAGAAAATAAAAACAGAAAATTCTATAATATACAAATTATGACTTGGTTATTACTCATGGTGTATTATTTTGGTTAGTAATCGAAAAAATCTTTGCTAATTTCTTATATTTTTTGTTATGTCTAAAGTGGTGCATCAGAACTTTAATTATGTTTCAAATGGTGTTCGATTATAATTTTATTTAAAAATTATTCAAGAAACATCAATAGGTGCCTTAAATATACACAATCATTTTCGATGAATTATTATTCTTTAAAATAATACTCCACACTATTTAACATTTGACATTTGTCAATTGATCTTCTAAAAACATAATAAAAAATGTATTTGAGTTCTATTATTTTAATCAATCAATATCAAATTGGACGCTACACATGGATGTAAATCACTTCTAGAAATATGATGTGTAACGCCCTCAAAATAATAACATTAAAAGTGGTGGATTGGAGCTTTAATTATGCTTCAAATGGTGTTTGATTATAATTTTATTTAAAAATTATTCAAGAAAAATCAATAGGTGCCTTAAATGTACACAATCATTTTTGATGAATCATTATTCTTTAAAATAATGCTCCACACTATTTATCATTTGACATTTGTCAATTTATCTTCTAAAAACGTACTAAAAACTGTTTTTGAGTTCCATTATTTTAATCAATCAATATCAAATTGGACGCTACACATGGATGTAAATCACTTCTAGAAATATGATGTCTGACATAAAATCACAATGGAGTTAACTTTAATTAATGTAATGATATTTTATATTATAATATGTGTTACAAAAGAATAATTTTAATTTTAATTTTAAATATAATTTAAATTTAAATCATCTATTTTAATAATCTTAGCCTTATCATACAATAAAAATATTACTTGAATACTTTATAATAAATTCAGTTAAATTATTTCTTTATTTTGATAATTTTAGTTCGATTGTATTATAAAAGTGTAATTATCATATAATGATTTTATATGATGTGCATTAAATTATAATATAGTAAAATAAATACTCATTTTGATATTAAAAATAATAGTTAAATTAGAAAGAGAATTAGTAATAAAAAACTGAAAGTGATTCTAATTATTTATTTTTTATATTTATTTGGAAAATAAAAATATGTAAAATTAGAACTACACAAAATTTATTTAAAATATAAGGTATAAATATGTTGTGATTGGATTAAGAAGAAAATACATAAATTAATTATTTAGAGTTTTGATTTTTTCTTTAATATTCTTTCTGAATTATTCATTCATATTGTATATAGATATATATAAAATTTAAATTAAATATAAATGTTTTGTAAATAAAAAATTAAATATAAATTAATATTTAGACATCAATAAGATAGACAAAAAATAAAAAATATACAAGAAAATTAATTTGATCCATGTGATGCACATAATTAAGCATGTTCTATCTTATTTATTTATTTGTATATCGATATAATTTTTTTTTTCAAATATCACAATAATTAAATTAAAATATCACTATATAAAAGAAATATGACAATGACAAAACTAAATACATAATGAAAAATATATAGAAATAAGTAGTTCTCAAATAGAGTCCATATAAAATAAAATTGGTTATTATAATTAAAATTGAGTTTGTGTATAACTTTCTATATAAATGGAAAAAGAATACTGATGTAGTGTTTTTTTTTAAGTAGGGTAAATTACCAATAGGTCCTAATAGTTGAAGTTAATTCTCATAAAGTTTTATTGAAAGTAAGTCTTAGTAAAATCGTCGCTAAAAATAACTTTTTGTGACAATTAGTGACTTTTTTTTTGTCACTGTTTTTATAAATTGTCACTAAAACTTACAATTAGTGACATTTTTCTGTAATGATTTTTTCAAATTGTCGTTAAAAGTTGAAAATTAGTGACTTTTTGTGATGATTTTTTTAACTTATCACTAAAATTTATTGACATTTTTTGTGATAAACTTTTCAAATTGTCGCTGAAAATTAACAATTAGTGAGTTTTTTAATAGTGTTTGATGAAAAATGCCATTAATTCTCATATGAGCTATTGGACAATAAGTTCACCAATTTGTCCCCCCAATCTTTATAATGTGCCACAAAAGAAAAGAAAAAAAATACTACTTATATGTGTGTGTGTGTGTGAGAGAGAAAGAGCGATATATATATTGTGTGAAAGAGAGAGAGAGAGAGAGAGATATATATATATATATTAAATTATAAGATAGTAAAAAATAAATACTCATTTTGATATTAATAATAATAGTTAAATTAGAAAGCGAATATCAATATAAAACTAAAAGTGATTCTAATTATTTATTTTATATTTATTTAGAAAATAAAAATATGTACAAATGGAATTGCACAAAATTTATTTAAAAGATTAAATATAAACATGTTGTGATTGGATTAAGAAGAAAATGCATAAATTAATTATGTAGAGTATTGATTTTTTTTTTAATATTCTTTTTGAATTATTCATACATATTGTAAATAGATATATAAAATTTAAATTAAATATAAATGTTTTGTAAGAAATAATTTCATGTTAGATAAAAAATTAATTATAAATTAATATCAAGACATCAATAAGATAGACAAAAAATATAAAGTATATAAAAAAAAATTGATTAGTGAGATGCACATAATTAAGTACATCCTATCTTATTTATTTATTTATTTATTTGTATATCAAGATTTTTTTTTCTTCCAAATATCATAACAATTAAATTATAATTTTATATATAAAAAATAAGTATTTTTCAAATAGAGTCCAAATAAAATTGATTATTATAATTGAAATTGAATTTGTATAGAATTTTATATGTAATGGAAAAGGCATGTTAATGTGGTTTTTTTTTAGAAAAAGTAAGCTTTTAGAATGTACCACATAAGATAAGAAAAAAACACTACTTAGATATATATATATACATATGATTATGTCTTTTATCCCACCTTTTACATTATTTAAGTGATTTCAAAATTTGAAAATTTAATAATTTTTTATTTACATCTCCATTTTTTGTAAGATTTATATTTTTAGAATTCTATTGACAAGATCTTTCAAATAAGATCCATAAGTAATATGAGATTCTAAAGAAAAAAAATTCATGAAATTTCACTGACTCACTGACTTGGTCATCAAAATTTCACTGACCTAGGTCAATGAAATTTTACTAACTTGGTCGTCAAAATTTCACTAACCAACTAAAATTTCATTGACCTGTCTTAGGTCAGTGAAATTTCATCAACCTTGTTTTTTAGAATTTTATATTTATTATGGATATTATTCTACTGATCTAGATGAAACAATTTCAAAAATACAAATTTTATATAATAAAAAAAGGAAAAAGAAAAGATATGTAGATCAAAAGTTATAGTATTTTAAAATTTCAAAATGAGTTAAAAAAATTATAGAATTTTGTCATCATGGGTTTTGGAAGGCCTAAATTAATATAGGAAATTGTGTTGTCATTGTCTTTCTAAAAAAGTATTACTAGAAATATATCGATTCCGGTTTTGACCTGACCTTTTGTCGTATTTCAGACTCAGGTTTCATGGTTTAATGTTGTTGTTCATCTTTTTTTCCCATTGTTGTCCCCTGAGTTTGTACAGTTGAAACAAGGTACCATGTCTGTAGCCGAATATGAATCAAAGTTTACGGAACTCGCCCGATATGCATCACACATGGTGAACACTGATTACAAAAAGGCCAGGAAGTTTGAAGGCGGCCTTAATGTTGAAATACTTGACAGAATCAATGTTTTGAAGTTACTGAAATATGTGGATGTTCTTGACCGAGCAATAATGGCCGAGTCAAATATCGAAGCAGTGAAACAGACTAAAGCATCAACAACTGAATGGCGTGGTAAGAGACGGGGCTTCAAGTTTAAGAAAGGTCGGAACAGTTCATTGAACAAGAAGCAAAACACTGGGTCTTCGAACAGTTCTAGCCAGGGTAACAATTCCATACCGCCCTGTTCATAGTATGGCAAGAGACACAAAGGGGTATGCTATAAAATTTCTGGAGCTTGTTACAGGTGTGGCAAGGTAGGCCACATGGTTAAAGATTGCCCTTTCACATCTCAAGGCAATAGTAAAGCTGTAGCCAGTGTCACACCCCAAATCCGGGCATGACCGGCCGTGGCCCACAAGGACTTAGCCCAAGGCACACGTAAGCCTAAACACGAATCCAATCACATTGAACAACTGAACAATAGTCCAATAATAAATAACCAAAACTCAATCCAGACATGCCACAATTGTAAACGGCAAAATCAATCGTAATCAAAAGCCATCCAAACTTATGGGATATAAACAACCCACATATCAAAAATAATCCTAAATGAACTTCGATAAGAATAAATATAAATATGCACAAACTTGACATAACACTCTAAACTAAAGGAATGCCCTAGAGGTCCATGCAATTGAGTCCCCGCTACGCCATGAGTCCACTCTAAGTCCTTCTAACACCTGGAAATGATAAAAACTAAGTCAGTTGATAGCTCAGTGAGTAGCAACATGGATAGTAAATACAGTTTTGAAAACAAGGTTCAATTCCAAAATAAGATATATATCACAGAAACTAGATTGGCATACAGTTTGGAAAATACAATCTGTTTCAAAAAGAAGGTTCCACAATTCAACACTTAAAATACTCATGTCTCGCAAGAACATGATAAACGACATTTTCCATGTGATAGCTAAATTCATTGCTAATCTATCAAAATCATAATCTGTTAGTTATTTTGTCTTAAGCTTCAATTTATCTGTTATACTATTTGTGATTAGCTACTTCACTGATTAATTTCATTACCATGCTTAATGAAACTAACTATTTTTCATTTACTAAATCTACCTATTATCAATTAATCATTTGCTATACTAGTTGTTAATTTTATTGGGGTATTATTAATTTTTATTTGTAGAAATTCAATTCACCCCCCTCTTGGATTGCCTTTTGGGTAACAAATATGAATAACAATTTCATAAATAATTTTAATTTTCATATAATTATATTTTTAATTGTACAAATTATGAATATTATATTAACCAAAATCATATATCACAATTGGATCAAAAAACTATCACATAAAATTAATCATTTTATATTATTTAAATTTAAGTTTTTTTTAAAAAAAAAAAATTGGTAACAATCCAAAAGAGTTATGAAAACAATTCATAACAATCCAAAAATTTTAGTAAAATTCCATCAATAGAGTAATGAAAAATAATATTGTGATGAATATTCATGTATTTTCTCAATGTATTTTTTAAAGAGAAGAGTAAAATTTAAATAAAAAAAAGAAGAAGGAATTATTATGGAAAATTGAATTACTTTATGAACGATTTATAGAAAATATGATTTAGTTATCCATATAATTTAATATAGGGCTCAGTAAGGAAATCAAAAAATCCTCAAACTGAACGTCCAGTCTAATCTGGTAGGTTTGATTTGGTTTTTCTAATCCATGGTTCGGTCCTGGTTTGGAAATTTTGGAAACCAATTTTCGCGGATGTTCTTCAAGGTCTAAAATCACCCAAGACATAGATTCCGATCGAAACTTAACTTTAAGATGAAACAGTGTTTTAAACAAGTTTTCTCAATCCTATTCGCTAACTTTGAAAATTACAAAACCCACTCCACGCTATTCACAAAATTCCAATAACCTCTAGATATGATCTAATATATCCTAAGTTTCAAACCCAATTGGTTTCACTTGATTTGCTTATCAAAATAATTTTTCTACAATTTATTATATCCAAACAGGTTGTTTTCTGCAGCACTTTAAAGAAATTGACGGTTCTCTTAATATACACGAGCAATCAATGCAAGGCCAAAAACATACGAAACTAGTCTCGTAACCGGTTCTAATGACACTAATTTGATAATTTTTGGATTTATACCCAAAGAGAACAACAATCCCGAATTTACTGTTTCGGACTGGTTTCCTGGACAGATTTGAATACCTCAATTTATATGGATTTCGACTCCCAAAAATTATGAAAAAATTCAGATATGCAATTCAATGTGTAATTGATCTACTGTAAAAATTTCAGATTAAAATTCATCTGTTTGATATGGTTTCTTGATTTTTAAAGTTTGTGATTGTACAGAATTTTTGGACTGAAAATTACACCCAATCTTTACACATAAATTTAGCTCCTCAAGTTTCTTAATAGGATATCTATATACACTATACATAAACCTACAACCTCTCCATGAATGAATAAAATAATTATAGAATAAGGATAGAACAAAGAAATAAGAGAAGAAAACCTAAGAGGGCTAACCTTTGATGATCACACACAACACAACACACCCAAAAGTTCTTTGATTGTAACATCTTCTTCTTCTTATTTCCTTCTCTCTAACCCTCTCCTGTGGCTGCTGTTGTTGCCCTATGTGGTGAACAAATAATAGAGTAGGGTTTGTGTTTATTTTATTTTATACTAGTGGTAGGCACACATAGGTCAAATAAAGAGATAAATATACAAAATATATGTATAAGTTATATGCAACTCAAATGGTAGGAGTCTAACTTATTTATATATTAACCTTGTGGTCTAGAGTTCAAGTCACCCCCTCCTCTCTCTCTCTTTTTATTTTTATTTTTATAATAAACCTTGTCTCTAAATTAAAGACTTTCACCATAAATTTATTTTAGGTTTAAAATTAATTAAAAGATCCTCCAATAATATTTAATTTGCACCTTAGAATTCACCACCAAAATATTTGAGATTGTAATATTATTATTTAATTATTTACTTAATTTTTATATTCGGGTTCTCACAGCCAGCGCAACAGCATCAACTGCTCTATCGAAACCCAATCCGAAAGCTATTGGAAAAGAGCCTATGAGGCAAGACCGAGTGCTCGCACTTGTACCGGGAGATGTGCAGAATACCGAGACCATTGTGTCAGGTATACTCTCAATATGTACTCAAAATGCTTATGTTCTGATTGATTCGAGGTCTACACATTCATATGTATCGCATGCTTTTTTGTGAAAATTAAATAGACCACTGGAACCTATGAACTATTTGTTAGCTGTATCTTCACCTGTTGGAGGATTTATGACTTGTGCTTATATGTACCCTGTATGTGAAATTATTGTTGGGGATGTTCATTTGTATATTGATTTACTGCCTCTAAATATTGATCACTTTGATGTGATATTGGGAATGGACTGGTTAACAAAATATCATGCTACCATAGATTGTGTAACAAAACAAGTTGTTTTCCGTCCACCTGGACTGCTTGAATTTGTGTTTAATGGAGTTGGAGTAGTATCTCCCCCATATCTGATTTCATCTATGAAAGCTTTTAAATTGATTAAAAAGGGGGGTAAAGGGTATCTATATTGTGTATTGACTGTACCTACTGATGCTAAAACTGATGTGAACAGTATTCCTATAGTCAGAGAATTCCCAGATGTTTTTCCAGGTGATTTGCCAGGGGATTTGATTGATAGGGAGATTGAATTCACCATTGATGTGATTCCGGATACGCAGCCAGTATCTAAAGCTCCTTACAGAATGGCACCGACTAAATTGAAAGAGTTGAAAGTTCAGCTGCAAGAACTATTAGATAAGAAGTTCATCAGGCCCAGTACTTCACCATAGGGCGCGCCGGTCTTATTTGTGAAAAAGAAAGACGGCTCATTGAGACTCTGCATTGACTACCGTGAACTGAACAAGGTAACAGTGAAAAATAAATATCCATTGCCTCGTATTGATGATTTATTTGACCAGTTACAGGGTGCCCAAGTGTTCTCCAAAATTCACCTTAGATTTGGATACCACCAGTTGAAAGTCAAGACAGGGGACATTGAAAAGACTGCCTTTCGAATGAGGTACGGACATTATGAATTCTTAGTTATGCCTTTCAGAGTTACCAATGCACCTGCTGCATTTATGGATCTTATGAACAGAATTTTCAAACCATTCCTAGATGAATTTGTAGTTGTTTTCATAGATGACATTTTGATTTATTCCAAAAGCACGGAAGAAGATGAACATCATTTGAGAATTGCCTTGCAGACCCTAAGAGAATAGAAACTGTATGCTAAACTGACAAAATGTGAATTTTGGCTTGATAATGTAATGTTTTTGAGGCATGTGATCAGTAAAGATGGTATTACAGTTGACCCGCAGAAAATTGAAGCAGCAGTGAATTGGCCCAGATCGTCTAATGTTACAGAAGTTTGAAGTTTCTTAGGCTTCGCCGGGTATTACAGGAGATTTGTGAAAGACTTCTCCAGAATTGCCCTACCATTGACTCAGTTGACTCAAAAGGGAAAACCATTTGAATGGACTGACCAGAGAGAATCAGCCTTTCAAGAGTTAAAGACTCGACTTGTGGCTGCACCGATTCTCACCTTACCCTCAGGTACAAATTGATTTACTATTTTTAGTGATGCTTCTTATAAGGGTTTGGGATGTGTCTTAATGCAGACACACTCCTATGTTAAACTCCATTTAGGATATCTAAACCCAACTCCAAACTTGATGGTAGGTGTAACCAAACACCCCATTTCAACACCAAAAAAAAAAAAAATTAAATTAGAAGTGCAGATTTTTTTTCTTCATTCTTCATTCTCTAACTTCTCTCTACTTTCTCTCTCATTTTCCTTTACTTTCTTAGAGGCCAAACACCACACCTTTGCTCCAACCTTACACCACCACCTTGACCCACCATCTCCACCACCTCGGGCCACCTTATCTCGCCGGAAAAAGGGTCCGGTCGGCACTCCTTGAATCCATCCGAAAATAACACAATAGAAGCACCAACTCTAGATTTTTCTTAATCTTTTGAAGAATCAAAGCATGGGATTTATTTTCTTGATGGATTAGAGGCTTGTACTTGGTAAGAATCTTTCTCTAAAAGTTTAGTTTAAGGTTTTACATATTTTGAGTTAGAGATGATGAAATTTTTGTGTTTTAGATCTATTATGATTTGGGGTTTGCTTGTTGAATTTTATACTCTCAATTAGTTTCCATGAATGTTTTACATGTTTTAAAAAAAAAATGGTCAATTTGATGGTTGATTTGGAGATTAAGATTTTGGGTTAATCTAGGGTTCGAATGTGATGTAAAAATTGGGGATTTTGGTGTTAGGGAATTTATATGTTGAAATTGAGTTGATAAATGATGGATTGGGTATCTCTATGTTCTATGAAGGAATTTTATAAGTGATTGAAGAGATTTTACTTAAGTTGTTGAGTTTATACAAAAATGTTGATTTTTTACTTTTGTAGTAAATTGATGGTGGTATTGTGCATATAAATTGATTGGATATTTAAAAAGTTACTAACTCAAAGATGTTCAAAGGATGGGTGTTATGGAGATTGGATAAGTTATTTGTTTGGGTGACTTAAAGTTGGAGGAGTTCTTTAGCTTGCCATTCCTTAGCATAATTTTATTTAGTTTTTGTAGATGTTGTAATTTTCATTGAAAGCTTTTCCTAATTTGAGATCCTATTTACTAATTGTTAGGATTGGAGGAAGGCATCTCTCCACCTCTTGGAAATTAATTTGTAGAGTTTCAAACCTACACTTTTGCTATTTTTGGAGGTGAGTATACTTACCACAGAAATTACCTTACCTCTATCTTTATTACAAAGTTTGAAAATAATTTTTGAATTAAAGGAAGTGAATGATACATTTCATCATGATATATGTATAAAAAGAAAATCTATAAATTTATTGAGGCCAAGGGTTGAGTTTTAATAAAGATACGATTTCATTTGTATAATGAAGCATTAATTTTTTTATGAGAATTTATTAAGTTGAGTCTTTCAAATTTTATGATGATGATTGAATGACAGTGAAATGTTATGTGAGGGTATTTATTTTATTGATCATATAACCGAATATAGCCTTTGGGGCCACAAGGGCCAAAATGCTTTGGGGTCCTGGGGACCGAAATGTTTTAAGGACCATAAGGGTCGTTGTATGTATAAGGGGTCCTGGGGACCGAAACATTGAAACAAGAATTGAAGTGCTACGATGACATGAGCTATGCTCCTATGGTTATGTTCTGGGTAACGGTACCGTCACCACCTAAGTCGCGAGGTAACGCGACCCTAAGGCTATGTAGTGGATTGTATGATGGACAGGAAATCTTAATGTATTGAAAAGTTATAT
Source organism: Camellia sinensis (assembly GCF_004153795.1). Lineage (NCBI taxonomy): Eukaryota > Viridiplantae > Streptophyta > Magnoliopsida > Ericales > Theaceae > Camellia > Camellia sinensis. The sequence continues at coordinate 1,404,907 of NW_021025011.1, read as the reverse complement.
TTTTGTTTACTTTCATTATCCAAATGTATGTTTTTTTTTCTGCCTTATGAGATTCCTTGGAAAAATCTTGATAACGTTTTATGAAAATTGTATTGCATCATTTTTATTTTTATTTTGTATAAATTGAAGTCCAATTAAGCTCATATGTTTAGTATCTTTATTTTGAACCCTATTGGTAGGAGCAAGTTTTATAACTCCATGGTATTGGTATACTCATTGGGCTTTAGCTCATTCTTTTAAATAATTTTTTTTCAGATTCATAGACTTTTGTGTGGCTCGCCTCAACTTGAAAGACTAGAATTTTTTTTTTGAAGGATCACAGGTGGGCATCTTGTGGTTGAAGTTTTGCTTAGGGTCATTCTAGGATGTAAGCTTACCCTTTTTTTATGAAGGAGGTTGATTGTAAAAATTGCTTATGAAGTTGGATGTATTGATGGATTCGTGATTAGTATGTATTATATTTTTTTGGGAGGAAATGCCTGGGAACTATCTTGCTTCAAGACTTGAAATTGAGGACCTAAGGTAGGAGAATCATCTTCTTGAACTTGTATTTAAGTTGTATCTTGCATGTTTCATGGAAGTTTGGTGATTAGAGTCTAGAATTGGTTCACAATGTTGAATTGAAGCTTAAATCATGCATGCATGTTTACATTGTTGAGTTTTGAGGTTGATTTCATGGAAACCCTCACATGTATGTCCATATTCTAGCTTTGGTCCTTGAATTCAACATGTTTTTAGAAGGATTGACTCATTTGTTCTTGTATTAGAAGCTTTGAAGTTGATTAAATTCATGCATGTTACATGTACATCATGTTTTTGAAGTTTTGTTTGGAATTGTGTTTAATTGACTCACTTTTGGGCTTTGATTTTGCAAATTGATCTTCAAAACATGTCATATTATGGGTTTTAAAGTGTTTTCCAGAAAATTAGCCCAAAAGGATCGAATTTGAAGCTTTAAAAGTTGAATTTGAGCTTGGAGGTTCAATCTGGAAATTCCAGATTTTGGACCCACGCTCGAGCGTAAGACTTCACGCTCGAGCGTACACTCTGAGTACATGCATCCCGCTCGAGCGGGAAAAGTAACGCTCGAGCGTGAAATGCATGTATCTAGTACTTTTCATGTGTTTACAGTCCGCTCGAGCGAGGGAAAGCACGCTCGAGCGAGGACTTGTGTCTCACGCTCAAGCGTGGATCGAGCGCCCATCGAGTGTGATTTTTGTGCATCCAGTACTTTTACTGTAGCTTACAGTTCGCTTGAGCAAAGGAAGTCATGCTTGTGCGGAGATCCTTTGTTTTCATGTTCAGACCCCTGTTTTCTGAAAATTTTGAAAAGTGTTTTAAAGTACATCTTTGCATCCTCTTTCCATCCTAGGCATTCATAGGGCATGTTTAAGGCATCTTAATGAGGATATTGATGTAGAACCACACCGAGTCAAGTTAGGGACTAAGTCATTGATCCCCAAGTGTGTAACTTAGTGTGTGTTCATTCTGTAACTGTGTAGGGTTGGCAGCCGAGGACGCTCTAGCCTATCTGTAGCCCAGTGCTCTGTTAGTAACAATGTTGTAAAGATATATTCAATCATGAATATTTTCTGAATGATCAACTGTACTGCTTTCTGAAATGATATTTCTTACTGAATAAATGCTTGTCCTATTTGCGAACTGTATTCGTGGCATCCATAGCAATTTACTGTTACTGTACTGTACTGCTATTGTCACAGAGATCTCTGTCGGTTTTCATGTTTGGAACCACTACTGTTTACTGATATGATGGCCATCAACTGACTGTTCGGTCTGTTAAGACCTACTGTACTGTTTGCTATTAGATGTACCACTTATGACTGCTATGATCAAATAACTGATATACCGTTCAAATGACTGTTTTAAATACTGAAAGGACATTCATTCCTAACCTCTTTACGCATATGTTATTCACTGGGCTTTAGCTCACTGTTTATATATATATATATATATATGTAGGTGTCCAGGCACCGGATCGGAGCTAGGAGCGTTGGGTTAAACTCCCTTTTTGTCAAGCCAACCAACGTGCCTCACTGCGAGGTTCCAAGTGTGTTCAAGCTTAGGCATTTTTTGGGGTGTCTTAGTTCACCCTTCTGTCTCTGTTTTGTAATATTGTATAGACTTGTACTGTACTGTTATGGTAGGGATTTGGTCCCTAACCTGAATGCCTGTATATGATGTATGTACATACTGCTTTTGTTCCGAATGTGAATGTGTTATGAAAAGTCTTTTTGCATACAGATTGTCACAGCTCATTGGACATCTTTCATTTATTGTTTTGGCTTCCGCCAGTCCCTGTACTCTGTATTACTGTTATTACTGTCAAGTAGACCTTTAGTAATCACGAGTTACTGGCTGGTTACGGTGCTAAACCCATAGGGGCGGGTTAGGGTCGTGACATTTTCTCTAAAAAATGTAGATCTATTCTCTCTCTCTCTCTCTCTACATTTTAACCTAGATCCATTGGGTTCTCTACCCTAGTGTCTTTGAGAACAGCTCCGTTTTGATCCGATTAAAACTTGGTTTCGGCATTGTTGAAGGTTCCACCTTGCTTTGTTCGCCTCCTAACTTTGAGTTAGAGATTTTTTACACTTTCATATGATTTTTAACTTAGTTATGACTTGTTGTGTAAAAAATGGTGGAAATTTGGGTGTACTATGAAAAAACCTAGGGTTTGGGTATTAAATCAAAAGAGAGGTTTCTAAGTAAATGAGTTATAAATGGTTATGGGGTTGAATATGAGGTTATATTGTGCCAAAATAGTTAATTTTGGCATTTGGATTGATATTTGAGAAAGAGGGAGTTTGCCCTAAAATGTTTTAAATATTTATTTTGTATGAATAAATGGAATTGGGATTAAAAACATGAAATGGAATGGATGTTGATATAAATAGTGGATAAGAATATGTATTATCACTCACCTATGAAATTTTGAATAAATTATCTATCTTGAGACTGAATATCTGTTTAGACATATTTGCATCGGGCTATCAGTGGAGGATAGCTATGATTGTTGTAGAAATTGCATGAGGATTAGGTGAATTGAATCTAATCTCTTGTTGGTTGTCATTGAATATGACTGTGTTTTAAATACATTGTATATGTATGATGTTTGAGAGGAGAAAGGGGATGGACTCCATTGAATTAAGTTGGCCTGTGTGTCCAAGGTGAAAGTCCCGAAACCGCGCGTATACATGGGTGCCGATTCCTGCGGACAAAATTTTCGTAAAATGGTAAATTGAAGTGTTTGTGTGATTAATGTGTTAATATGAGAACCACTAAGTTGTAGTCTCAATAGGGTTGTTTGGAAAATAATTAAATTGGCTCATGAGTTGAGATGAAATGAATTGATGTAGATAAATTTGAGATAACAAGGGTTAGAATATCAAACTTGGCATATCATGATTTTGTAAAACATGAATGGTTTTACTACGGACATTTTATATGCACACTTTACTTATATCTTTGTCAAGACTCATATAATGTGTTAGATTGTTTCTATTGGGCTTTGGCTCACCCTAATTGGGAAAAATCATTTTTAGGTGTTGGTGATATGCCTCCGCCAAGGCAGTAGCTTGGGGGGATTTGAAGCATGAGTTTCTATTTTTTTGTTGCATTTGTTTTGTATAGCCAAGAGCTTTGAGTTGAAATTGAGCTAGGCTCACTTTTGTTGTAACCAAGAACTATCTTGGAAAGATGTAAGCCTTTAGGGCATTTGAATATCTGTTCAACTTTTATCTTTCGTTTACTTGTAACACATGCTGTAGATTCAGGATAGACTATTTATGAATGTATATCGCACGTGTCACCTTTTGTATACCAAACCCTGATGAATGAAAGCCTGTAATTCAATTATACTTCTGCTTATGAGATGAGTCTGTGTATTTATTTTGGGGCGAAACAACTTGGTATTAGAGCGTACTGGGTTTGAATACTTTGGATACGTGGGAAGTGGTTATTACCACAATGGGTTTGCCTCGCTTGATAGAGACATTAAAATGTACGATGTGCTTACGTGATAATATGGTTATGTGATTATATGGGTATGGGATTTAGTTTCTAGGATGTTGATCGAGTCTACGGGTTCCTAGAGTCATATTAGAAGAGCACTTGATCATTGTTGCTTCTAATTGGAACTCTAGCAACATCGTGGAATGGCCACTATCCAGGAACGAAATTCGTATGTGTTTATGTGGCTACATGCTTATGTGGAATAAGTTACTGTTGTCCACCGTTTTAGGACGCGAGTGAGTTAGCTTCGACACATTTGTAAATGTGTTAATCTCTTTTATTACCTTCATTAGAATGTCAGTATGTGGTCGTGGTCGTAGGCCTAGACGGTAGGAGATGCCGATACTGGATGATATTTCGGCACATGAAGAGGGAGTTTGTCAGGCCAATGTGGTCGAACCAATGGGTCAGCAGGCTATGCGCGCCTTAGCTCGCGAAATGGCCAGGCGCGCATGGCCAGAGCGTTGCAGGAATCCATGGACATTCTCAAGGCTAAGAATCAAGTCCAGGCCCAAGTAGCTGAGGCAGGGCCATCTTTTTTGATGCGGGAGTTTTTCCATTCAAATTCGGATGAGTTTTTAGGTCACTACAAGAAAAATCACCTTTGGCGACTAAATTTTTAGTCGCCAAAGGTCCATTTTTAGTCGCTGAAAGTCGAGTTTTTACTTTCCCCGACTAAAATTTTTAGTCGCCCGTTTTGTCGCGTATACATGGTCGCCGGAGGTATTGGCTACTAAAATTTTTTTAGTAGGCAAAAAACAGCTCTTTAACGACCAACGTTTTAGTCGCCAATAGTGATTTACGCTTTTTAAAATCACACATTTAGTGACTAATCTTTTAGTCGCCAATACTCACTGAATTGCCGACTAAACCATTTAGTCGCCAAAATAAACACTTTTGGCGACTAAAATTTTAGTCGCCAAATGTGCTTCCGTGAAAAAAAAAAAACCAACTTTTTTGCTTTTTTTGAGATTCGAACCGCCAACCTATCCCACTTTCCAAACCTTTAGCAACACACTCCCTCCACTATGCCACTACAACACCACATGAATATATATACAATATATATTATTCATATAGTATATTTTCGCCGTATTAATATAAAACTATATATATAAATATAATTATTTTTATTCAATATAATTTATGTAAAAAATAAATTATTTACTAAAAAAAAAATTTAGGCCACTTTTGGCGACTAAATCCATTATTTAGTCGCCAATTCTATAATTTTGGGATACTAATTATTTTTAAGTCGCTAAAAAAATTCATTCTGCCTAAAACTAACCAGTTTTGGCGACTAAACCTGTTTTTAGTCGCCAAAAACGTCCCCTTTTGGCTACTAAACTGAACTTTAGTCGCCAATTGCCTGTTTTTAGCTACTAAATTTTTTTTCGTAGCCAAAAAACTTCACTTTCAGCGACCAAACTATTTTTAGTCGCCAAAATACGTAGAATCGGCGACCAAACTGTTTTTTAGTCGCCAAAAATTGTCACTTTTGGCTACTAAAAAACCTTTAGTCGCTAAAACCCCTATATTCGACGACTAAACTGACTTTTAGTCACTAAAACCCTTATATTCGGCGACTAAACTCTTTTAGTCAACAAAAGTGATCAATTTTGGCGACTAATTCCATTTTAGTCGCCAATTCTACTACTTTCAGCGACGAAAAATCCAGTTTTAGTCGCGAAATCTGCTTTTTGTTGTAGTGGGTGATCCCAAAGAGCCACTGAAGGCAGATGAGTGGCTGGAGCATATAGTAAAGATGTTTGAGATGTTTGGCATCGAGGACGACCAATTAAGGGTGACCTTGGCATCTTTCCAACTGAAAGGAGATGCAAGTCAGTGGAGGAAGTATGCATGTGAGCGCATTGGGGTGATTTGGGAGGTATTTGTCAACACATTCCTGGACAAGTTTTTGTCTCCTACAGTTAGGGAGAAGTTGAGAGACTAATTCTCTAAATTGGTGCAGTTGAACACACTAGTGGCCGAGTTTGAGGCCACTTTCACTGCTTGTCTAGGTTTGCACCTGAGCTTGTTGCGACTGAGGAGCGCCATTGCTTGGAGTTTGAGAAGCGATTGAGGACCAAGCTTATGTTTAGAGTGGCTAGATCCATGATTAGAGATTATGGGCACCTTGTGGAGGTGGCAGCCTATCTTGAGACCATTATGCAGATGGAGGAGGAAAGAATAAGGGGCTCTCGAAGGAGTTAAGACAGTCAAGGGGATAGCATAAAACAGAGGGGTTCTAACCTCCAGTCGTCCCAAGGAGCTCAGTCGAGGTCCACTTTTCCAGTACAATGTTTGGGTTCTGGGAGGGATGGTTAGGGAGATATTACTTGTTACAAGTGTGGTCAGCTGGGTCACAAGTCTCCAGCTTGCCCGCAGAGAGGAGGAGGGCAACTATCTACATCATCTTCGGCTCGTTCTCAGGGTTAGAGTTAGGGGAGAGAGCAGCCGCTCACTTGTTATCAGTGTGGACAGGCAAGGCATTTGAATAGATTCTACCCATAGTTGGGTGGCACATCTGGTGCGTCTAGTTGAAGGCAGGCATAGAGCCACCAGCCTGCACAGTCAGCACAGGCCTCAAGGGCCAATTAGGGAGCCTCTTCGGCTCAGTCAGTACATCAAGCTTATGCTTTGAGGGGTGAGCAGGTTGAGTAGAGACCTACGAGGCGTGTGTATGTTGTTACCGCGCTAGATCTAGTACCAGCACCTTCGGTTGAGAAAGGTACTTTCTTCTTTTGCAATTCAGTTGCTAATGTGTTAATTGATATGGGTGCATCCGATTCATTTATCTCATCTGCATTTGCATCGGTTTTGGGGTTGGAGTTGGCACAGTTAGCATCTCCTATTTGTGTAGAGTCACCTATTGGTGGTGAGGTTATTTTGAGACAAAGGTGTCGAGGTTGTGACATAGAGGTTGTCGATCGCCGACTTCCTTTTACATTTGTGTTGATGGATATGTCTACTTTTGATGTTATTTTGGGTATGGACTGGTTGTCATCATATCGGGCTGTTATAGATTGCTACTATCGGAGGGTTACTGTATGTACCATGAGAGGAGAATGTTTCTATTTCTTGGGGGACCGGGTGGATAGAGTCTTATCACCGGTATATGATCCGCGTGGACGGAGTGAACTTAGGTTGCCTCCTTGCGAGCTTCTTGAGTGGTAAGGGTGATGAAGTCTAAGTTGAGTTGCCAAGGATGGTTTGTAAATACCCTGATGTTTTTCCCGATGATCTTACTAGTTTATCACCTCACCGAGAGATTGAGTTCTCTATTGATTTAGTGCCTGGAGTTGAGTAGATTTAAGGTGCCTGCTATGATGTGCACTACTGTGCGGCCTTATGGACTTATTTCGGAGTCCGTTTTGATAATCCGAACCGTTCACATTTTAGAGTACATCGAGTAGAACATACCTATAAAAAATTAAGTTAATCGGATATCGTTAACCCTTTCATCCACTCACATTTGTATTCATTTTAATACTTTAAATCACAATATCATTTATTTTTGAAGATACAAATGTGACTGGATGAAAAAGTTAACGGTATCCGATTAACTTAATTTGTTGCAGGTATGTTCTACTCGATGCATTCTAAAATGTGAACGGTTTGGATTATTAAAACGAATCCTGAAATAAGCCCATAGGGCCGCACAACAGTGCCTGTTGTGAGGGGGCGCAGCAGACACCCCAAATCCTAGTTGAGTTAGGTTTAGGCTATTTTTGAAAGATAGTTAAAAGTCATTTTTTGACTTTTAACTTATTTTGAGTAATATCATCTCTCACATTGTTATACGTTTTTTCAAAAAATGCTAAAAAAAAGTTTAAAAACCAGCTTATAAGTTTCGGCGAATTATATTATAAGATTGAGACTACTAATGTGTAGGACTCATAAGGTGTGTTTGATTACGTTGATTATAGTATAGGATTAGGATTATTAATTTATAAGACTCATATTTTATTGTTTGATTGTAAATTTTGTTATTTAGATTACATTTTGATGGACATTTTATATTAAGAAATTTGCAGATTTTTTTAAAGGATTATTTATACAGAAACCTCAAAAATTATTGAGAAATATCAATTTGATTTCTAAATTATAAAAACGTATAAATAGAGCTTATAAATTATTGAGAAGTATCACTTTGACCCCTAAACTATAAAAGTATGCAAATAGACTCCTAAAGTATTGACATGTTTCAATTTGACCATTTTCATTACTGCGCCATGAGTTAAACTATTTGTACACTTTTATAGTGTAGGAGGTTAAATTGAAACATGTCAACATTTTAGACAGGGTCTATTTGCACGTCTATTTAGTTTAGAATCAAAGTGATACTTTTCAATAGTTTAGGGGTCTCTGTGTAAATAATATATATATTTTTAATTTTATAACTAATAATGCAAAACAAATATATAATTAGAATGATATACTTTCATATCCATTGCAAAATAAAACGTAGAAAAAACAAAATTATTTATAAAAATGCTAAACTTTTCAAACTATTTAGCAAATTAGTGCATTTTTTTGAAATCCTATTTTCAAAATGCAATTTCAATATAAAATCGCAAGTTAAAGATATGATTTCATTGTGATATGACCACCCCAAGCAACCACTAGCATTGCATAGGGCGCCAATGTGACGTGTTCAAGATACGATTTCAATCTTGCAATGTCTTATTAAAATTATGTTTTTAAGATGCGATTAAACATGTGATTGTAATATGCACATTGTGACAAATTAGCCGAGTAATTGAATTGTAAAATTATAATACAGGTCTTGGAGTGTTGTTTTCAATTTCACTCCAGACGATCTATTTTTAGTCTTTTAAGTACATATGAGTTTTAGAATTTGCTTGTAATTCTCTAATTGGGAGTTCTATCAATGTCGCATATGATCCATTGTAATATCTATTTTTTTGTTTATTAAATTCATTAAAAATAGACGTAAAATCACAGATAAAAATATTATAGAGTGACATGAATCAATTCATATCAGTGAATTGTCGTGTCATGCTATTATCAATGACTTGCTACATCATTCTATCTTAATGATATGAATATAATTTAAATGATTACAATTTTTCACTATCAAAGACTTATTTTTATTGTCGGTGACTTATCAAGTTGTCCTATTAGTAACATGGCTACAGTTTCTATTGTAGTTAAAATTAAGGGCATGTTTGTTTGGACGGATTGGATTAGGTTGGATTAGTATATCCATGACTAATAGTCTTAGGATTACGAATTCTTTTGGATTGTGTACCATATCCTATGTTTGGATTGAGTTAGGATTATAAGAAGGGATTAACAAAATATTATCTAATCCGATGTTTGTTTAAGGGGATTGGTATGGATAGGACATGACAGGACATGGGACATCCAATATATTGACCACAATACCCCTAATATAATTATTGTAAAAATTTTCACTAGCATGTGTTATAATTTTTAAAAAGCAAATTTCGCTATTGTTGTTCTACATTCATTTCGATTCATTTGAACAAAATTTAACCTACTTTTTTTAATAGAAAAAATTAAAAATCATTCAACTATAAATTTATATATATATATAAGCAACCGTTAAAAAAAATACACTACTATTTTGATCATCTAACCATTCATTACCCAAATTCAAAAAAGTATTTATTTGAACAATATTTAACCCCTACTTTTTTTTAATAGAAAATATCAAAAATCATTCAATTATAAAATTTATATATACACAAGCAATCATTAAAAACTATAAAATAATTATATCGCAGGCTAAAAATTTGTTTATAAATTTTTAGCATCTCCAACAATTCTAGTTCCACCCTCAACACCACCAGCTTCATATATAATATGCCCTACAATTATCACTACTGTCATATAACCACTACTACCATCACCATCATCATATATGCTTAGCCACTAACCGCTTTTTTACATAACAACCATCATCAACATCGGATCTATATCACCGCATAATGGTTATCGTTATCGTCACACCATCATTTTACTACCACCATCTTCAAATTATCTCCATTATCGCTTTCATCCTATAACACTACTATAGTAGTATCACTATCACCACCGTCATCACATAATCTCCTCCTCAATCACACTGTTGCCACAAATTATACACCTATCAAGGGGAAATTTACCCAAAAGTCCCCAAGTTCTGTTTTTGTTTTTTCTTATGATCACATAAGTCCTATTGTTTTCAAAATGTATTCTATGAGATCATTTTAGATTTATTTTAGATCAAATCCAGACTTTTTTATCCTTTCCCAAATGTTTTTTTTATATATATATTTTATTTTTATCAAAAAAGAAGAACTTCATTGATGGACAAGGATATTACATCAATAAAGAAAAGGAGATGAGTGCAACAACGCAACAAGACGAAACAAATCAATCCCAATTAGGTTGGAACTAAATGTTGGCGAGTAACACATCAATATGGCGGGTATGATGTGACTTTAGAAAAAAAACTCCTTAATGTACTTTTTCTAAATGTAATAGTCTAATGCAACACTCCAATGTAGCGGGTATGATGTGACATTGGACACATCTAGAAGGTTTGTTAAGAAACTCTTCAGTATATTTTTTCTAAAAATAACACTCCAACAAACAAAAACTCCTTGGTGGACTTTTTTGAAATGAAACACTTTAATGTAATATTTCAACAAACAACAATAATTCAGGAGATTATAGTGGCAAATGAGCCATTAAACATCCAAAAAAACTAAATAAATCACCAAAAAAAAAAAAAAAAGAAGAGATTATATGAATCATAAGTCCAAAATATGAGATTTCTTGGTCATTCTCCTTTTATCCAATGCCTCCTAAATAAAAATAATAATAATAATAATTTGGGTGTGGATTGTGTCCAGACCGTAATTGGATCGGACCGTATTGCCAGACCCCGTGGCCCCATCACCGAGCATGCATCGATAATCCAATTCGTTGAATGTGTAGCACTTTCAAGTATTTCATTTCTGCAAAAAAATCAAGTTAATCGGATATCTATAACCACTTGATTAGATCACAATTCAGTCAAGGTTCAATATGATTTTAAAAAAAAAATATTAACAAAAATCTGATTTGATCAAATAGTAATCGATATTTGATCAGCATAATTTTTTTACAATAATAAAATATTCAATGAGTCAAATACATCAAACGGTTCAGATTATCGATGTGAGTTTTGTAATAGATCCATAAAAATCCAACACTACTATCTAATCCAAAACCAAACTAGAGACCAGCCTCATCGTAATAATTTGATCAAAACTTGCAGTCACCGTCACATACGGGAGTGCTGAACATAAAAAATAAAAATAAAAATAAAAATAAAAAAAACATAGCCGATAAAAATAAAAATAAAAATAAAAATAAAAATAAAAATAAAAATAAAAATAAAAATAAAAATAAAAATAAAAATAAAAATAAAAATAAAAATAAAAATAAAAATAAAAATAAAAATAAAAATAAAAATAAAAATAAAAATAAAAATAAAAATAAAAATAAAAATAAAAATAAAAATAAAAATAAAAATAAAAATAAAAATAAAAATAAAAATAAAAATAAAAATAAAAATAAAAATAAAAATAAAAATAAAAATAAAAATAAAAATAAAAATAAAAATAAAAATAAAAATAAAAATAAAAATAAAAATAAAAATAAAAATAAAAATAAAAATAAAAATAAAAATAAAAATAAAAATAAAAATAAAAATAAAAATAAAAATAAAAATAAAAATAAAAATAAA
>NW_021025011.1:1348938-1372391 GCF_004153795.1 Camellia sinensis | reverse complement strand
AGATTGATTCGCACAGTTCAGAAAGCAGTACAGTTCAATTGTTCAGAAGATAATCATTTTGAACATATCTTTACACAGTTGTTACTCACAGAGTTCTTGGGCTTACAGTAAAGCTAGAGCGCGTCCCCATCGCCAACCCTTACACAGTGACAGATTGAACACACACTAAGCTACACAGTTGGGAAAATAATAACTTAATCCCTACATTGCCTTCGGCCTCCGCGCTTTTCTGGTCGTCTGCTTCTTCTATATGTCCCTTTATAAGCCATTAAACTAGGCTAAGAATGCCAAGGATGAGATGAGGATGCAAAGATGCACTTTTAAAAAAACATTTCAGACTTTCAGAAAAACAGGGGTCACGCTCGAGCGTAGGTTACTCCGATCGAGCGGAACATAGCAGACAAAGGTTTCCGCTAAGCGTAGACTTACCGCTCGAGCGTTCTGGCAAAATAGTCAAAGTGCGGATAGGCGAAAATCACGCTCGTTGGGCGCTCGACAATGCTCGAGCATGAGAACACAATGTCCCGCTCTCGAGCGTCAATTATTCCGCTCGACGGTACTTCAAAACAGAACAAGATGCTGGAGCACGATTCCAACGCTCGAGCGCCAGTCACTCCGCTCGAGTGTGAGTCCAAATTCTGGAAAATTCCAGATTTGAGCCTCAAGCTCAAAACCAAGTTTTTTAAACCATAAATTTCGTCCTCTTGGGCCAATTTTCCAGAAAACACATCAAAACTCATACTTTAACATGATTCAAAGCTCAAAATTTGTCAAATCGAGGCCCAAAGGGTGTTTACAAACAACTCAATTTGAAACCATTTTCATGAATTATGAAAGAAATGCAACATGTATGAATTTCAACCATTTCAAAGCTCAATTTCATGCTCTAATGAGCCAATTCCTTCCAAGGACAAGATGAAAACATGGCCTTAACATAACTATGAGCATGTATGTGACATTCTCTATGGAATCAACTCAAAATTCAACAATATAGGCATGCATGCAAGGAATGAGCTCTTAATTCAACAACTTGAGCTAGTTCTAGGCTTAGGTCACTAAGAACACAAGAACCATGGATGAACATTCATAAACGCAACAATAAAAGGTTGAATTTCCTTACCTAAGTCTTGAATTAGAGGTATGGAGGCTCAATGTTGCAAGAACTCCTTTAATCTTCCTAATTTCCAAGCAATTCTCTCAAGAACAAATCAATTCTCTCCCTCTCCCTCTCTTGGTCGGTTGAGACAAGGAAAGGCTGATGAAAAAGTTTTGTATAGAGTGTAATAAGGCTCAACAATAGTCCAAGTAGTGGGCCACTAGGTGTGACAAAATGGTAAATAAGTGTAACAATGCAATTTAATTCATTTTAATCTAATTTAATCATACCAAATCAGTTATCAGATAAATATGCCATAAATTCACATTAATTCTAACGATCATAGAACATCAATCAATTTCAGATTCGGCCGCCGATAAGGCCTTCAATTCGCAAATTAACCATAAAAACATGAACAGATCAATTAACAAGCAACAGATAAAAAATGCATTTAAACAGATACAGTCAATCAATCAGTTTCAGATTTCAGTCAGTTAGTTCAGTATTACAATCAGTTCAATTACTTCAGTTATCAATCACAATCAGTCTTAGTTTAGCAGTAATCAGTGGTTAATCGGTAAACAGTGACGAGGGTTGTTACAATTGGCCTAAGATCCCCACCCAACTTTAGGCAGAAGAAGAGGTCCACAATAATATTTTTTGATTCCTAAGGTCCCTAAACCTTATTTTATGTTGTAAAATACCTAATCTACCCTCCTTTATAAGATACATTCTTTTGGATTTTGGCAAATTGAAGATTTTATTACTATTTTGTAGGAGATTTCATGGGTATTTCGTAGGTGTTGCAGTGAACTTGACGATGGAAATTTTGTAGGAGATTTCGTAGGTGTTGCAGTGGAGTTAACGATAAAGATTGACGTGATTGTGTAGGTATTACAGTGGTGTTGATTGTTTTTTATTTGATTTCCAGTGGAGTTGAATTAGGTATGTTTCGATGGACATTGCAAATGGATTTCGATTTTTGATTTAATTTGTATATAAGGATTCAGATTTCATATTAGTTTTTCGAGTGTATTTTGAATTGGGTTTTTGTTTTTAATTTTGATCAATTTGAGAGAGAGGCCAGCTAAGTGGAGTTGTTTTTGATTTTTGGAGTTGATTTTTCGTTCTCTGTTATTGATCAATTTTAGAGAGAGACCCACTCAATTGAGTTGATTTTGATTTTTAGAGTTCATTTTTCGTTCTCTGTTTTTGATCAATTTCAGAGAGAGTCCAGCTCAATGGAGTTGATTTGATTTTTGGAGTTCATTTTTCGTTCTCTGTTTTTCATCAACATGCTTATCAATGATAAGTTTTGTTCTCTGTTTTTTCATCAATATGCATATCATTTTTTGTTTTCTAAGTTTTGTTCTCTATTTTTTCTGGACTTTTCTTTGTAATCCATAGAAAATTGTAAGTTTGTTATTATAATCTAATGAAAATCACAGAGAACATTATAATTTCATATGGACATGTTATTATAAGTTTGTAATCCAAAGAAAATCACAAAGAAAATTGTAAGTTTGCAGTCTAGTGAAAATCACAGAGAAAATATAATTTCATGTGGACATATTATTATAAGTTTGTTATTTTTGATTTTTAATTTTCTCAATTGAATATTTTGTGAACAAGTTATTTTTTGTGTTTTTTTGCAGTTTAGATGGGTAGTGTAGTATTGTTACTGTGCAAATATAGGAATGATACTATTGTCATTAATGTTTCATGTAAATTGAACTTTGAGGAATTAGTTGGCATTTTGTGTAAAACATGGAGAATTTGAAACCTGAAACGATCTCTATTTCATATTGTATTGTGGGCCTTCTGAATTGTATGGTTCGAAATAATATTAATTTTCTAAATATGTTGGAGGTTGTTTATGTATATGGTGTTAACACGGTTAATGTTTCAGTTGTTAGGTATAGTACTTCTGATCAAGAGGATGAAGTGGAGTCTAATTGGATAGATGTTGTACATGGTGAATGTGATAGGCTTGTGGATATTGAAAAGAATTCACTTTCTAAGTTTTGTTCTCACCAAGAAAAGGTGTTATTGTCAGCTGGTTGGCAAAATAATATTAGAAGTGTTGGACAAAAGTTTGAGGATGGCGTGGTTGAGTTTCATACTGTTTTGTGCAAGTATGTTATTAAAATTAGTTTTGAGTTTACATTTGAGGATGTTAGTGGAATTTATGTTGCATTTTTTGATATTGGTTAATAGAGAGAAATTTGTATGCGTATGGATCGTATTACAAGATAATGTATCTATTGTGCATTGTGTTTTGTAATTTTCTCTGAGCTTGTTCTAAATTTTCTTTGTAATTTCTAAATCAGTGCAAAACATACTTTAGGCAGTGTGTTTATAATACCAGTCAAATTCATTCAGAGAAATTTTCTAATACCAGAGAAAATTACTTTGTGCATTGTATTTTTTGAATTGGATGGTGTGAATTACTTTGTGCATTGTTTTGTACCAACACAATGCACTACAAATTACATGATCAAATAGGCCCCCTCTTTGCATCATATCAGATAAATTTCTTTGTTATTAGAATTTTCTCTTTGAAATTTTGGTGACTTCAAACTAGAGAACTTTCTTTACAAATATAATTTCTCTGTGTACATTGTGTTGATAATCACCACTTAGCATGCATTATGAACAAGACATAAAGAATCATCAGAAAAAAACAAAAAAATATTGAATTATTGATAGCAACGAAATTTTGAAGTTTACATTAGTCAAAATATATATATACATATATATCAACCATCATCATTCCTTCAATATATCCAAAAAAATAAAAATAAAAATAAAAATTAAAGGGCTATTCCTTTGAACTCTTCTTTTGAAGTTTCACAGGCCTTTTTCCCTTTGAGCTTGAGACGTTTGGAGTTGGTGTCTTCTTCTTGATACTAGTTACCTCTTGGACTTGGACTTCTTCATTTTTTTATTTTTATTTTTTTGTATGGTGTTTGTGGTGTTTTGCTGCTATTGTGTTTTGATCTCAGATCATAAGTGGCAGACTCAGAGACTTTTTGTTTCTTTTTTGGTGTTTTGATGTTGCTGTTGCGTTTTGCCATTTTTAGACAATGAAAACATTAAGATGTCAATATTAAATTCCCAAGAAAATTACAGTTATAAGCACACAATTAGCCAGAGAAAATCAAAGAAGCAACATAAATTAATGTTGTCAGATAAAATTAAACACGCTAGAGAAAATTACACATACCAGAGAAGATTAAACATGCAAGAGAAAATTACACACACGAGAGTACACATGTCAGAGAAATTTTTAATAATTAAGAAAATTAAACATACGAATACACAACTAGCCAGAGAAAATCAACAAAGCAATATAAATTAAATATGCCAGAGAAAATTACACAACAGAGAAATTTGATTGAATTGAACTTGAATCAAATTTGAAGGAAGGAGAGGTTGGTGTATATTAAAAAATGTAAGGGATCAGAGAAATTTAAAAATAATAGAGAAATTTTCAATAGAAAATCAATTCCACAAGAGATAAAATCAATTCCACAGTAAATTCCATCAAATAAACATGCAAGAGAAAATGAATTCCACAGTAAATTCCACTAAATAAATTAAACATGCCAGACAAAATTACACAGCAGAGAAATTTGAATGAATTGAACTTGAATCAAATTTGAAGGAAGGAGAGGTTGGTGTATATTAAAAAATGTAAGGGATCAGAGAAATTTAAAAATAATAGAGAAATTTTCAATAGAAAATCAATTCCACAAGAGATAAAATCAATTCCACAGTAAATTCCATCAAATAAACATGCAAGAGAAAATGAATTCCACAGTAAATTCCACTAAATAAATTAAACATGCCAGACAAAATTACACAGCAGAGAAATTTGAATGAATTGAACTTGAATCAAATTTGAAGGAAGGAGAGGTTGGTGTATATTAAAAAATGTAAGGGATCAGAGAAATTTAAAAATAATAGAGAAATTTTCAATAGAAAATCAATTCCACAAGAGATAAAATCAATTCCACAGTAAATTCCATCAAATAAACATGCAAGAGAAAATGAATTCCACAGTAAATTCCACTAAATAAATTAAACATGCCAGACAAAATTACACAGCAGAGAAATTTGAATGAATTGAACTTGAATCAAATTTGAAGGAAGGAGAGGTTGGTGTATATTAAAAAATGTAAGGGATCAGAGAAATTTAAAAATAATAGAGAAATTTTCAATAGAAAATCAATTCCACAAGAGATAAAATCAATTCCACAGTAAATTCCATCAAATAAACATGCAAGAGAAAATGAATTCCACAGTAAATTCCACTAAATAAATTAAACATGCCAGACAAAATTACACAGCAGAGAAATTTGAATGAATTGAACTTGAATCAAATTTGAAGGAAAGAGAGGTTGATGTATATTAAAAACGTATGGGAGTAGAGACATTTAAAAACAACCGAGAAATCTTTAATAGAAAATCAATTCCACAGTAAATTCCATCAAATAAACATGCAAGAGAAAATGAATTCCACAGTAAATTCCACTAAATAAATTAAACATGCCAGACAAAATTACACAGCAGAGAAATTTGAATGAATTGAACTTGAATCAAATTTGAAGGAAAGAGAGGTTGATGTATATTAAAAAACGTATGGGAGTAGAGACATTTAAAAACAACAGAGAAATCTTTAATAGAAAATCAATTCCACAGTAAATTCCATCAAATAAACATGCAAGAGAAAATGAATTCCACAGTAAATTCCACTAAATAAATTAAACATGCCAGACAAAATTACACAGCAGAGAAATTTGAATGAATTGAACTTGAATCAAATTTGAAGGAAAGAGAGGTTGATGTATATTAAAAAACGTATGGGAGTAGAGACATTTAAAAACAACAGAGAAATCTTTAATAGAAAATCAATTCCACAGTAAATTCCATCAAATAAACATGCAAGAGAAAATGAATTCCACAGTAAATTCCACTAAATAAATTAAACATGCCAGACAAAATTACACAGCAGAGAAATTTGAATGAATTGAACTTGAATCAAATTTGAAGGAAAGAGAGGTTGATGTATATTAAAAAACGTATGGGAGTAGAGACATTTAAAAACAACAGAGAAATCTTTAATAGAAAATCAATTCCACAGTAAATTCCATCAAATAAACATGCAAGAGAAAATGAATTCCACAGTAAATTCCACTAAATAAATTAAACATGCCAGACAAAATTACACAGCAGAGAAATTTGAATGAATTGAACTTGAATCAAATTTGAAGGAAAGAGAGGTTGATGTATATTAAAAAACGTATGGGAGTAGAGACATTTAAAAACAACAGAGAAATCTTTAATAGAAAATCAATTCCACAGTAAATTCCATCAAATAAACATGCAAGAGAAAATGAATTCCACAGTAAATTCCACTAAATAAATTAAACATGCCAGACAAAATTACACAGCAGAGAAATTTGAATGAATTGAACTTGAATCAAATTTGAAGGAAAGAGAGGTTGATGTATATTAAAAAACGTATGGGAGTAGAGACATTTAAAAACAACAGAGAAATCTTTAATAGAAAATCAATTCCACAGTAAATTCCATCAAATAAACATGCAAGAGAAAATGAATTCCACAGTAAATTCCACTAAATAAATTAAACATGCCAGACAAAATTACACAGCAGAGAAATTTGAATGAATTGAACTTGAATCAAATTTGAAGGAAAGAGAGGTTGATGTATATTAAAAAACGTATGGGAGTAGAGACATTTAAAAACAACAGAGAAATCTTTAATAGAAAATCAATTCCACAGTAAATTCCATCAAATAAACATGCAAGAGAAAATGAATTCCACAGTAAATTCCACTAAATAAATTAAACATGCCAGACAAAATTACACAGCAGAGAAATTTGAATGAATTGAACTTGAATCAAATTTGAAGGAAAGAGAGGTTGATGTATATTAAAAAACGTATGGGAGTAGAGACATTTAAAAACAACAGAGAAATCTTTAATAGAAAATCAATTCCACAGTAAATTCCATCAAATAAACATGCAAGAGAAAATGAATTCCACAGTAAATTCCACTAAATAAATTAAACATGCCAGACAAAATTACACAGCAGAGAAATTTGAATGAATTGAACTTGAATCAAATTTGAAGGAAAGAGAGGTTGATGTATATTAAAAAACGTATGGGAGTAGAGACATTTAAAAACAACAGAGAAATCTTTAATAGAAAATCAATTCCACAGTAAATTCCATCAAATAAACATGCAAGAGAAAATGAATTCCACAGTAAATTCCACTAAATAAATTAAACATGCCAGACAAAATTACACAGCAGAGAAATTTGAATGAATTGAACTTGAATCAAATTTGAAGGAAAGAGAGGTTGATGTATATTAAAAAACGTATGGGAGTAGAGACATTTAAAAACAACAGAGAAATCTTTAATAGAAAATCAATTCCACAGTAAATTCCATCAAATAAACATGCAAGAGAAAATGAATTCCACAGTAAATTCCACTAAATAAATTAAACATGCCAGACAAAATTACACAGCAGAGAAATTTGAATGAATTGAACTTGAATCAAATTTGAAGGAAAGAGAGGTTGATGTATATTAAAAAACGTATGGGAGTAGAGACATTTAAAAACAACAGAGAAATCTTTAATAGAAAATCAATTCCACAGTAAATTCCATCAAATAAACATGCAAGAGAAAATGAATTCCACAGTAAATTCCACTAAATAAATTAAACATGCCAGACAAAATTACACAGCAGAGAAATTTGAATGAATTGAACTTGAATCAAATTTGAAGGAAAGAGAGGTTGATGTATATTAAAAAACGTATGGGAGTAGAGACATTTAAAAACAACAGAGAAATCTTTAATAGAAAATCAATTCCACAGTAAATTCCATCAAATAAACATGCAAGAGAAAATGAATTCCACAGTAAATTCCACTAAATAAATTAAACATGCCAGACAAAATTACACAGCAGAGAAATTTGAATGAATTGAACTTGAATCAAATTTGAAGGAAAGAGAGGTTGATGTATATTAAAAAACGTATGGGAGCGTGAAGATAACCTTTAAAATTTGAGTAATGATATATAAATAAAAAAATTTGTATGTAATTTTCTTAAATAATTATGCGGTTTATTGTAAATATTTTATTTTAAAACAAAATAAATTTATTTATAATAATAACATTACCATATCATTCTTATCAAGTTTTTTTTTTTGTATGAACATAATAGAATTTTTCTTAAAATTAAATATTGTCTTTGGACTTGCGGATAAGTTTGAGTTTAATTTGGACAAAAAGTTAAGAGCATCTCCAATCAGAATTCAAATCTTAAATGCTAACTCAAAAAATTAATATTTAATGATTCGATTTGGTTGGATTTGAAATAAATTAAAATTAAATTACTAATTACCATTTTATGTAATTTGAATTAAATTGAACCACGAAAATTTAAAAATCAAATTAAATCGAATTATGAAAATAAAATTCGGTTCAATTTAGAACAACAATTTTTATAAAATTTGTCAAGAGTTTTTTCTTTGTTTATTATATGATACTACATTAGCTTTGTTTATTTTATGTGAGACTTTGGTTTAAAAATTTGGAGAAAAACAAACTAAGACAAAAAGGTTTCAAAGTAAAATATTTAACAAAATAAATAAATTTGATATATTAAATGGAGTGTTTATTGTTTGAGATATCAAATTTAAAGATGTTAATTGTCACCTCAGAGTAACTCTAGCAGTGCTATTCCTAAAATTTGGCATGATGGATAATAATTCAGCAATTAAAACTAATTGTATTAAGTGATAATCAATTAAGTCGGTTTGATAATTACAATTGGTATCACTTAAAAATTTAAGTGTCTCTTAAAATGTAGGATAAAATTTTAAATTTTTTCAAATCATGTGAAATCTACTTAATTCTGATTGAATTTATAAATATTAAACATAAGTATCGGCCACCACCATCGCTACCACAACTGCCACCACCACCATCATGCCACCGCCACCACCATCACTACCACTATCATTACTACTACCATTACTACTACCACCATTATCATGCCACAACTACCACCATCATTACTACTACCACCACAACTACTACCATCATGCCACCGCCACCACTATCGCTACCGCTACTACCACCACAACCACCGCTACCGTTGCTGCTACCACCGCCATCACTACCACTACTACTACTACCGCCATTGCCACCATCATGTCGCTGTCACCACTACCACCACTATCTTCGTCGCAGTTGTCATTGATACTATAAGTACTACTGTCATCTTAGTACCACCACCATCGCTACCTCCACAACCACCACCATCACCACCACCACCATCACAATATAAAAATTAAAATATATAATTTGAAAATAATAAATTTCAAATTTGATCTTATACATATTAAACAATTTATTTTTAGTTCAACACTTAAATTTTTATCAAACAATTTTTCAGTTTAAAAAATTCAACATTCAACATTCAATTTTCAATATTCAGTTTTCATTTTTCAACTTTATCAAACACCACCTTAGGGTGTGTATTAATGAATTTGATTCGGGTTAACACTAAATATAAAATTGAATAGAATAACTTTTTGGACCTAGGATCGAATCAATCTATTAGAATTTAATCAAACCAATCCCATGTAAGACCATCTTCAATCCTTCATCAGATCTTTAATTAAATTTAAATTTGATGAAAAACTGATAAAAATGGTACTTCAACCGTTTCATCAGTTTGGTATCAAATGAAGGAATTGGTACTTTTTTCATCAAATGAAGGGAGCATTTATCCTTTCATCAAATATATAGGTGACGGACGTCCAACCTAGATAATCGATTTTGGGATGAATTTGATGAAAATTCAAAAACCTAAGTGATTCGTGATTAGATCAAGATTTAATTATTGCAATTCCCAATCAATTAAAACTCACAATCTAAATAATCAAGTACGTACGAAAGTGATTTAGATTGTTGTTTTTGAAAAACAATAAATCGACACGAACGATTTTTACATGGAAAAACCACAATTGAAGCACCTTCAATTGTGATAAAAAAACCACGAGTGAAATGCCATTAATCAATCCACTATTGAAGAAAGAAAGATTACAAAGATAACAAACAAATTACCCAAACGCTTCTAATTTGTCTTCAAATCTTCTGTATATATTTCACCGCGACCTTCGTCTCGGAATTGATTAGATTGAAGTTGAATCCACAACTTCTATTGTCGAATCAACGACCACGCACAATATCAAACTCCTTCGACACTCCACGCTTGAATCTCTAGATTCCACCGAAGAAGAACACTCTTGAATATAAACAATCAACCTCCTTGATGTGTGCTTATCAAAACATGAGTTTAATACTCAATCAAGACATCAAGAAAAACTAGTAAGCAACCCCAAAAGAAAACCCTAAACACCTTAAAGAAGATCTCAAAAGGGTAACCCTAGATTCGTACTTAAACAAGTACTTACAGAAAACAGGGGCAACGAAGCTCGCTCGAGCGAGGAACCAAATACACGTGTTTTCCTTAAGTGGCTTCACTCAAGTGCAGCTCGAGCCATGCTACCTGCGTTTGAGCGTACAATCTTCTTTCTCAGGTTTTTGGCAGACAGAAGCAGCTTCTAGCATAACATTTTCGTTTGAGCGAGAACTCCTTCGCTCGAGCGAGCAAGACAACAAACTTAGGAAAATTACAACTCGATAAAACATGTTTGTTCACGGGATTGACAAGACTAAGGGACCTAACAATCTCCCCCTTTGTCAATTCCTGGATAAAACATTCTAACAATTTCCTAGAAAACACATGCGCTAACGAAAACAACCAACCTACGCAACACAACCAACTCAGCTTAACAAAACAACTTGGACCAAATATCTGCAAAAATAGAAAACCAACACATCATGCGAAAATAGTATGAAACGATATCATCATGCAAATATAATGTCTGCAAATGTCCAGTCTGCAAAAACAACCACAATGAGTATGCAAAAAAAAAAAAATATATATATATATCTACTACCCCAATCAACATCATAAAAAAACATATATCTACTACCTGTATTTGCTTCATCCACATCATTTGTGCACAACAACTCCCTGTAGCAATGTACTCAGCCTCAGCAGTCGAAAGAGAGATGGCATTTTGCTTTTTGTTATGCCAAGCAACCAAATTATTCCCAAGGTAAAAACAACCCCCGGATATACTCTTCCTATCATCAGCACACCCTGCCCAATCGGTATCAGAAAAATCAGTAATTTCAGCTGTAGTATCGGTAGAAAACCAAACCCCATACCCCCAGTGTCCCATTAATATATTTAATAATGCTTTTAACCGCAAGAAGATGAGACTCTTTAGGACTGGCTTGGTAATAGGCACAGACACCTACACTAAATGCAATGTTAGGACGATTGGCTGTGAGGTAAAGAAGACTTCCTATCATACTCCTATAAAGGGTAGGATCAACATCAGTACTAGAGGAATCTTTGGAAAGGTGAAGACTGGTGCTCATAGGAGTGCGTGCATGTTTGGCTGACTTGAGACCAAACTTTGACACAAGATTTTTGGCATACGTAGTCTGAGAAACAAACATACCCGAAGGAGACTGTTTAATTTGAAGACCCAAGAAATAAGACAACTCTCCCATCATGCTCATCTCAAACTCATTTGTCATGTAATTCAAAAAATATTTCACAAGATGATCAGCAGTGGATCCAAACACAATATTATCAACATAAATCTGAGCAACAAGAATATGAGACTTAGTATGTTTCACAAATAAAGTCTTATCCACACTACCCCTTTGAAAGTCATTATCAAGAAGAAAGGCAGTAAGTCTATCATACCAAGCTGGAGGGGCTTGTTTCAACCCATACAAAGCCTTGTCTAACTTATGGACATGGTTTAGACATTTAGGGTCCTCAAACCCTTTTGGTTGCTCAACATAAGCCTTTTCTTTCAAGTACCCATTCAAAAAGGCACTTTTCATATCTATTTGAAGCAATTTGAAACCAAGAAAGCATGAAACACCAAGTAAAATACGAATAGATTCGAGACGTGCAATTGGGGCAAACGTTTCATCATAGTCAAACCCTCTACTTGTGTGTAGCCTTGAGCAACCAACCTAGCTTTATTCCTAACCACAGTACCATTCTTATCCAATTTATTCTTAAAGATCCACTTGGTACCTATCACATTCATGTCTCTAGGTCTGGGAACTAGAGTCCAAACATTGTTACGTTCAAATTGACCTAATTCTTCATACATAGCATTGACCTAACTATCATCTAGTAAGGCCTCTTTTATATTCTTAGGTTCAATTAATGAAATATAACACATATGAGATACCTCATCCCGAATTTGTCTTCAGGTTTTCATTCGATCCGAGACACTTCTAATCACCTGTTGAGTTGGATGATTCAGTTTCACCCTTGCTGATGGTTTGAACTCAGGACTTGTGGTGACAGAAGCATCAGAAGTGGTGTCTCTCTATGTACTCTTTGGACTCTGACTTGCTTGAGAAATTGGTGTTGTCTCAACTTCTTGTGCTTGGACCTCAGCTTCTTTTTGACTTTGTGGTTCAATATCCAGTATTGGAGACTCACCATTTTCTTCCTCATTTATCGCTGAAGTAAGAGAACCTGTGTCATCTATAACCACATTGATCGATTCCATTAAAGATGAAGTTCGTAGGTTATAGACTCGAAAAGCCCTACTAGTGGTTGAATACCCTAGAAAAATACCTTCATCACTTATGGAGTCAAATTTGCCCAAAGGCTCTCTATCTTTGAAAATGTAACACTTACTCCCAAAAGTTTTGAAGTATTTTATATTAGGTTTCAATCCCTTCCACAATTCATATGGAGTTTGTAAAGTGCTGGGCCTTAAATACACACGATTTATGACATAAACAGCAGTATTTAGGGCTTCAGCCTAAAACTTTGGAGAAACTTTCTTATTAAGGAGCATGACCCTAGCCATCTCTTAAACAACCCCGTTCTTCCTCTCAACAATTCCATTATGTTGTGGAGTAATAGGTGCAGAAAATTCATGCTTAATTCCATGCATATCACAAAAATCCGAAAACGAACTGTTTTCAAACTCACGACCATGATCAGTTTGGATTCTTATGATACGCCCAATGGAAACACCCTGTTCATTTTGGATTTTAAGGACTAAGGCCTGGAAAGCATCAAACGTATCGGATTTTTCTCTTAAAAAATTTACCCATGAAAAACGAGTAAAATCATCAATAGTTAAAAAAATGTATCTTTTACCTCCACTGCTTTCAGTGCGAGTAGGTCCCATTAGATCCATATAAACCAATTCAAGAGGGCGTTTGGTTTGTAAAGCTGTTCACCTTTTTATGAGGGGCACGAGTTTACTTTCCAAGTTGACATAGTCCATACACATGGTTCAGATTCTTACCCAGTTTAGGTACGCCTCTCACAAG
Source organism: Camellia sinensis (assembly GCF_004153795.1). Lineage (NCBI taxonomy): Eukaryota > Viridiplantae > Streptophyta > Magnoliopsida > Ericales > Theaceae > Camellia > Camellia sinensis. Next base: position 1,358,791 of record NW_021025011.1, on the reverse strand, counting down.
CTCTTTGTTGGCTATCTTAGTTAGGTCTTTGAAATTAATGTGACCTAATCTGTGATACCACAGATCAATGTTACTTATGATGGCTGAGTGGCAAGTGAGATCATTAGTAGTAATAATCCTGTAGTAGTTATCAGATGTGCGAATCCCTTACATGATAGTATTTCCCCTTTTATCCAAAATTTCACATTTATTTTTTGAAAACAATACTTCATGGTGGGAATCACATATTTGACTGATGCTCAAAAGATTTGCTTTAAGGCCATCAACAAGTAATGCATTTTCAAGCTTGGGAAGACCAGCCACACTTATAGAGCCCTTTCCAATGACTCTAGGAGTGCTACCATCTCCAAAGGTAACAATTCCACCTTCATATTTTTCAAGGGAGGTGAAGTAGGATTTGTCACCTGACATATGACGAGAGCACTCACTATCAAGGTACTACATGTGTGAGTCACGTGCTTTTAGAGCAGTGTGAATAACTAAACAAGTCAAGTCATATTTTCTTACCTATATCTTTTTGGTCTTAGCAAAATCAGGACCGTCGGTCTTGGTAAATGTCTTAGCGTTGTGAACACCCTCATGTATCTTGGTGTTCCGCCTAGACATGTAAGGTTGTCTTCTAACCCAAAAAGTATTACAATTTTTACCCTTTTGAGACACTTTACCAATCAATTCAAAGCAATAAGGACAAATGTGGCCATACCTACCACAATGATGACAAACAAAAACAGGTTTTACCTCCCTTTTGTTGATCTTACCCCCGTTAGGTAGATGAAGAGAGGGATCACCCTGGTTGTAACAACCCACATTTATGGCTTAGTCATGTTTGCATGCATTTATATGTTTTGCCATGTTAAGATTGCTGTAACTACCCATATTCATGTTGTAGTCGTGTTCATGTTCATTTACATAACTTTGTCTTGTTAAGTTTGCATTCATGAATCTCGTCTTGCTTTGTGTTTTATGTGTTATGTCTTAGTGTTGCTTGCATGCTTTGCCCCTTCCCTACTATGTTAAGCCTAAGTTATGTTAAGCCGAAGTTATGCCAAGCCTAGGTTATGTTACGCCTAGATCATTCCAAGCCGAGGTCATCTTCAGTCTAGAAGTATCTTGGAACCCCTTTGTTTGACCTCCACCTTCGCCCTGACATATTGGCCGAGATGTTATTATCTAGGCCGAGGTGTGAACCACCAAGGCCGAGATGTGTATTATCTAGGCCGAGATGTTACCTTTTCACCTGAGTGATCTTGTCTTGGAGTGGTATGGCCTAGACCGAGGTGTGACACATCTAGGCCAAGGTGTGGCACAACTTAGTCAAGTGTTGTCCTTCCTAGCCGAGGTCATTGTCACCTTAGTTGCCGAAATCTTGTTGTTAGCCGATGTCATCACTTGCCGGAGTGCCTTACCTAGTAGCTTGTTAGATACACTTTGTCATAGTCTTGTCTTGTCAATTTATCACCTTTTTGAGGAGAACCAACCAGCCGTTGCCACATGTTCGAGTTGAGTGTTAAGTCAGCCGATAGAGAGAGAAAACCTATCATTTCTATATCCTTGTTTTGAAGAAGGGAGAGAAGCTCTAGAAGAGGGAGAGGAGTTCTTGAGAGGAGGTAGATTTCCAAGCTTGATCCCTAGAGATTGAACCGATAGATCCATGTTCTAAGGTTAGATTCTTGATCTGCTCATGTTGTTCTTTATGTTCATGTTATTGCATTGCATGATTGAATATGAGTTGTAAGCCATTCATTGCTTTGAAGTTCGGTTTTAGAAAGAGAAATAGCATTCATGTGTTCTTCAAGAAAAGTCATGTTTTGATCTGAAAGTTCATACCAAGATCCATGTTTTTGTGTTTGTTTTCACATGATCTTCAAGTACGGGTGCCCAGGTCCATGTTTTCGAACTCATAGCATGAAATCCCGGATTTTTGTAGTAAAGAAGTTATGGTTTTAGCATTCGTGTTCTTCATGATCTTCATGTTCATGATCTTCATGTTCATGTTCTTCCTGTTCTTCACGGGTGGAAACCCAGATCTCCAGACCTCACTTTCCGAGGTGTAGTCGCCGAGATCACTCTTACCTAGACCTCACACTTAGGCCAAGCATCGTATCTCACCTCAGCCTACCTTGCATGATCACTTACACCTTTAGTTTGTCTTGTGCGCACCTCGGCATGCAGCCGCATGCTGAAGCCAGGGTAGCCACACCTCGGCCAGGAGGTGTGGGACCTTGGCAAAGACCTGGTTGGTACCCAGCATGTCTCCCTAACATATAAAACAGTGTTTTGACTTCCAGCATGTTTTCCGAGATCATTTGCATGCATGTAAGACTTGTTTTGAGAAGTGCATTCAGTATGCTTTGCCATGTGTTTGTAGGACTTGGACCTTTGCCTTGATCCCGACGTCCCAAGAACTATGTGAGTGATATTTTTAATAAAGTTATGTTCTTAAGGTTTTGATAAAGCTTTGCCTTGTTTTGATAAAAGTATTTGTTAAGCATGAATGATATCCCTATTTTATGTATCAAGTATAAGCTTTGTTTTGAATGGCAATGTATCAAGTAAGCTTTGTTTTGACGACATTCTCGGAAAGTCCCTTGTGCTAGAGGACTCTAAACTTTCGTAGCACTCTAGTGTTAAAGGGCTACGGGCCTTTGTAACAAAGGTCCCTCGTGCTGGAGGACTCTAAACTTTCGTAGCACCCTTGTTTGAGATATCTCCCTTGCCATCGACTGCCTTGTGCGGGTGGGTTTGTCTAATCGATTCCGGGTCGATTATTCCCTTGTTTTGGAAGTCCCTTGTGCTGGAGGACTCTAAACTTTCGCAGCACATCTTGTTTTGAGGGTCCTTCCGTGCTAGGGGACTTTAAGCCTAAGTAGCACCGTCCTTTCGTGCTAGGGGACGTTAAGCCTAAGTAGCACCCTTGTTAAGATATCAGCCACCGACGGACTATGAACGGGTGTGCTCGATGCCGAGGTTATGCTTTTGTTTTGAAGGACCAAGGTTATGCCGAGGTTATGTTTTAAGATTAACGTATGTTAAGTATGTAAGTTTTGAAGGACCAAGTTTCGAATGATGTTTTATTTCAAGCCAAGCTAAGCTATGTTATGTATGGTTTTGACAAGGATATAATATGTATTGTTTTGAAAAAATCTTGGGTATCATTCATTTAACCCCTTTATTACTTATACCATTCACCGAGTATCCAAGCTCACCCTCCCTATGTATGTATGTAGGTAGCAAGCAAGAAGTCGGCTACGCCGAGATGTGTGTTTTGTATGCATGTTATGTCGGCAGTGAGGATGTCGGCAATTTGAAGATTATGTTTCGTGACTTGTATTTCATGTATTTTGTTCATGTCGGCTCGAGAAGCCTTTTGTTAAGATGTAACGTGTACTTTACTTCATTTGTACTAAGTTGTAAAGCTATGTAAAGATGTATGCCATTTCATTTGACTTATGCACTGCTCTTATGGACCACTTGTATTTTAGATTATTGCTTCCGTACTTGTGAGCCCCATATACCTATACTCTGATTGTGTGTGAATTTTGAAAGTTGGCCTTCGGTAATCTTGGATTACTGGCCATCACGGCACCAAACTACTAGGGGCGGTTTGGGGTCGTGACACTGGTGCACCTTCAGCTTTCCCTTTGCTTGAGTCTTCAGGTCATGAGATGTAGAGGCCTGTCCCTTGTGAGCTGTCGCATTACCATAGCCTAGCCCACTTTTGTCACAACCCATTTGTTGAGACCCGAGGATGTCTTCTAATGACTTGGAACCTTTATTCCATATGACAATTGTGGTTCTAGAAATTTTGAGTTCTTCATCTGTATGACATACCATCTGTTCCAATATAGCTTGTGACATCTCAAGGCTTTCAATCTTCTCTTCATATATGGAATATATTTTCAGGAGTTCATTCCTTTCAGTCTCACAAGATAGAAGTTTTCCACATAGGTCTTGCCTGTCATTAGAGATCTTGATGATATTATGCTTTGCTGTTACAAGTTCTCTTTTTAGCTTGACATTCTCACTTTCACATGCTTTGAGCTTGAGAGTGAGTTTGTCATTGATCTCGGACAAATTCAGAGATTCATCGTAAAGCTTTTCGTAAGCTTGTTATAGATCATCACCATCAATCTCATCATTGTCTTCTGATGTTTCATCATCTTTTTTTTGCTCATTTTTCTCCTGGACCTCATCCAGTCGAGCAACTAAGGAAGGAAAGGTGATAGATGGTGGTGAAGATGACTCTCCTCTTTCATGAAATTGGCTCAGAATGTCCCATGCATCTTTGGCCTTTGTGCAGTGAGCAACCCGTTGTTGTTCTTCATCAAAAATTGCTTCACGAATAGTAATCAGAACTCTTTGACTGCTCGGATTGTCAGTACTTTAAACATCCTCTTCAATGGCTTGCCAGCTTTCAGGGTCGAAAGCTCTTAGAAACGCCCTCATTATGATATTCCAATATAAGTAATTACTCTCATCAAAGGTGAGAGCATGGTGCAAATTCTGACCATGAGCAAATTCCACTGGCTTCGGAGGAGGTTGAGTGAAAGTGGACCAGAATGCCATGAAAGCACTATCCCCATCGTCATTGGATTCAGTTTCTTTGAGTTCTTGCTCTGACCCGCTTTCATCATCCTAAGTCACTGTATAGACTTTTTTTCGATAGACATTCAAGAGCAATATGTCCAAACCCTTGACATTCATAACACTTGACCCCTTACCCCTTTACAATCTTCTTTTCAATTTTAGGAGCAAGTTTTGGTGGAAAAGTTTTGGATTTATCATTACTTTTTTATTTTGAAATAGGGTCTCTAAAATTAGGCTTCTTTTTCTTTAAATTTTTTTTGAACTGTTTAGTAAACATAACCGTCATCTCGAACTCTAGATCAAACTCAATCTCAGGAGTTTTTGCAGTCTCATAAGCATTAGTGAAAGCCACACTATCTTTTTGTTTTTTCTTAGAAATCTGGTAGGCTTCATAAGTTTGCAAGTTTCCAACCAATTGATCAAGCTTGAGGGTATCAACATTCTGAGCCTCCTCAATAGCTATCACTTTTGATTGGAACCTCTCAGGTAAAGACCTCAAAATTTTTCTAACAACCTTAGCTTTAGGGATTTTTTCACTAAGTGTGAAACATGAATTCACGATGTCACTAAGTTTAGCATAGAAATCATTAAACGTCTCATCATCACGCATAAAAAGGGTTTCAAAGGCAGAGGTGAGACGTTGAAGTTTTGACCTTTTAATAGAAGTAGTACCCTCATGAATCGTTTTAAGAATGTCCCAAGCCTCTTTTGCTATCTCACACTTGCAAATATGATGAAACTCTTTAGGTGTGACGGAGTAAAAAAGGGAATTGAGAGCCTTACTATTCTAACTTGAGTTTTGATAATCGAATGTGTCCCATTTATCAAGGGGTTTGGGAATATCAACACCATCAATGGTGACAATAGGTTCACTCCACCTATAGATCACACAGTGCCAAACTTTCTCATCGATAGATTTTAAAAACGCTCTCATACAAGCTTTCCAATAAGAATAGTTTGTACCATCAAGTAACGGAGGTCTATGGGTCAAGTTACCTGCACGAATTGAATTCATATCACCAATCACACAAAATCACACTCCTATAGTTTTGATAAAAATAAAGAGTGACTCGCTCTGATACCAATTGAAAAACCTAAGTGATTCGTGATTAGATCAAGATTTAATTATTCCAATTCCCAATCAATTAAAACTCACAATCTAAATCATCAAACACGTATGAAAGTGATTTAGATTGTTGTTTTCGAAAAATAATAAATCGACACAAATGATTTTTACTTGGAAAAATCACAATTGAAGCACCTTCAATTGTGATAAAAAAATCATGGGCGAAACGCCACTAATCAATCCACTACTGAAGAAAGATAGATTACAAAGATAACAAACAAATTACCCAAACGTTTCCAATTTCTCTTCAAATCTTTTGTATATCTTTCACCGCAACCTTCGTCTCAGAATTGATTAGGTTGAAGTTGAATCCATAACTTCTATTGTCGAATCAATGACCACGCACAGTATCAAATTCCTTCGACACTCCACGCTTGAATCTCCGGATTCCACCGAAGAAGAACACTCTTGAATATAAACAATCAACCTCCTTGATGTGTGCTTATCAAAACATGAGTTTAATACTCAATCAAGACATCAAGAAAAACTAGTAAACAATCCCAAAAGAAAACCCTAAACACCTTAAAGAAGATCTAAAAAATGTAACCCTAGATTCGTACTTAAACAAGTACTTACAGAAAACAGGGGCAGCGAAGCTCGCTTGAGCGAAGACTCTCTCGCTCGAGCGAGGAACCAAATACGCATGTTTTCCTTAAGTGGCTTCGCTCGAGCCACGCTACCTGTGCTCGAGCGTACAATCTTCCTTCTTAGGTTTTTGGCAGACAGAAGCAGCTTCTAGCATAACATTTTCGCTCAAGCGAGAACTCCTCCGCTCGAGCGAGCAAGACAACAAACTTAGGAAAATTACAACTCGATAAAACATGTTTGTTCACGAGATTGACAAAACTAAGGGACCTAACAATCTCCCAATTTGTCAATTCCCGGACAAAACATTCTAACAATTTCCTAGAAAACACACGTGCTAACGAAAACAACCAACCTACGCAGCACAACCAACTCAGCTTAACAAAACAACCTGGACCAAATATTTGCAAAAATAGAAAACCAACACATCATGCGAAAATAGTATGAAACGATATCATCATGCAAATATAATGTCTGCAAATGTCTAGTTTGCAAAACAACCACAATGAGTATGCAATTTTTTTTTTTTAATGAAATATCTGATGAACAATTGAAGATGCTCTAACTCGGATTGCAACCTCAACTATTCATCTTTATTAAGAATAAGTGAATAATTCATTCGAAAAATATAGAGTCCATTATAATATCATAGGCATCATTAGAAACTTAAAAATAAAAAATAACAATAATGGCGGTAGAAATAAAAAAATTGGTTTAATTTGTCATAAACTATCTTATCGGATCCATAATTTTAAGAAGTGTTGAAAAATCCAAACCAATCCGACCTTAGGTTCTCTTAATATTTTGTACACCCTACATATTGGGTCAAATTGGATACACTAACGCTGCGTTTGATTGAGAGATTTAAAAAGGAAAATGAAAAAGATGTGTGAAATTAGGTGATATATAGGTATATTTTATTTATATTTCTCCTACTTTTTCCATTTCTCTTTCTAAATCTCTCTTCAAATCCCCTAACCAAACACAACATAAGAGCACCACGCCAACTTTAAAAGTTGGATATCCTTTAGGAAAATAGTATGGTGCACCCTCTTCAAAAGATATGTATCATATGCATCTTATAATTAAAAGTAAAACAACATGATTTTAATTTTTTGAGACATAATTCAAAAAAAATAATAAATATCTTAATTTATATATAATATGAGACATAGCAAAAGCACTTATGAGTCAAAATTAAAAAAATAATAATTATAACTAAAAAAAAATAATATAATAAAAGTACATATGGTATACCCATTTTCCCTCCTTTAATTTGGCTCTCCCGACCATTAAAAGGTAGATATCCTCTCAGGAATGTTGTCATTTTATTCCCCCAGGTCTTCTTAAGTGAAAAAAAAAAAGGTATGTTTAGATTTTTTTTTTAAAAATTATAAATTATTAAGATGTTTGACATATTTTTAAAATAATTTTTTTGAATTTTTTGAATTTTTAAAGAGCAATGTTAGAATATTAAGTCCCATTTTGAAGTTGACTATTTTAATTTTTTTTATAAAAAGACGTTAAAAAGATAAAAAGATTGGTGTGATAATTTATAATAATTTTTTAATTACAAATCTCACTTCCCAAAGATAGTCCAAATGTTTTATCAAAAATTTGACACAAAGGAATAGGATATGGCTGAGCATTTGTAGAAATTTTGATAGAACATTCAAGATTCGTTTAGTTTTAGATTTTTGGTTAAAAAAATACAAAAAAATAAAATTAGTTATATAAGTTAATAAGATAAAATATCATATTTAAATTATAATCATTACATTTTTTTTTCATAAAAGTCAAAAAAATTTAAAAAAACTAAACAAAACGAAACTAAAAAAGTCACAACACAAAAAAACTAGCTACAAAAACTAATGCCAAATGAAGACTTAGGGACAATTTGAGAAGAAATTAAAAAAGTTAGTTTTTTTAAATATTTTTTACACAAAAAATCACAAAAAGATCAATTTTTTTAACATAAAAAAGCTAAAAAACTAAAAAAATCAAAAAATTAATTTTTTATTAACTTCCAACAACACCACTTAGATCTCTATCATTTTTGTTTTTAAAATGTATTTATTTATGGGTATGGCTTGTGTTAAGTTCGAGATCAGACTGGACTGTATTGTTGGGCTTGTAGAGGCTTACTACGGGTCTTGTTTTGATAATTCGAATTGTTCAATATGTAGAACTCGTCGAGTACTATATATTTGTAAAAAATCAAGTTGATCGGATATTGAGAACTATGTGATCAAATCAGTTTTGTATTAAAAAATAGACGGTGAAAAAATTAACAGTTGACAAAAAACTGTTTTGATCACATAGTTATGGATATCCGATCAACGTGATTTTTTATAGATATATAGTACTCGACGAGCTCTATACATTAACAGTTCATATTATCAAAACAAGACCTATGGTGGCCCTTAGAGCATCTCCAACGGTAGTAGGCATTTTACCTATCTAAATATTACTATAAAGTAGTATATTTTATTTTGCCTATCAACTGTTTTATGTTTTTACTCCAACCATACTCTTTATTTTAGCTATTTATCCACATACTATTAATTTTATAGAATGCCACGTCAACAACAAAGATAGAGGGAAATGATCCTAATGATTGAATACATTTTGCCTAGCGTTGAAGGCTAGCTACATGTAGCTAGTGAATATGAGTTGAGCCAAAATGCCTAATCATATGCCTAGTGCATTGGAATTGAAAAAAATGAATCATACTAGGCATTTTAACTAACAAGTCTTAAATCTTCGGAAGGAAAATGCAATTGTAGGACTTTTAACAAGACAAACAACAAGCTGGACAAAAATAAAATCAAAGGTGGCAAATGGAAAAAATATTTTATAAGATTTCAATAATGCAAGTGTCTCCACTTCAATAATATTTTAATAATATTTTATAAGATATCAATAATATTTTAAGAAGACATTTTTTAAGATTTCAATAATGCAAGTGTCTCCACTTCTCCCATAAAAACCCTACTCTGTGTTAATTTGAAATTAAATAATCAGAGAAGAACACATCATTTTGATTTTGTATAAATTTTGACATAAAAATTTATTATATTATGTTACCTAACACACACACACACACATATATATATATATATATATATAACTATGTCAAACAACATTCTATAACCTCATGGGATAAAATTTAGCTTAAAGTTGGGAAAGATTATTCCCATGAGCTTTACTCACTTTTGGGACCTAAACCAGCATTTATTCTGCCATCCCATTGTAACATAGTGCATAGGTCCTCTTGTGTCTTATTAATTAAAAGGCTATACCATAAAAAAGGATGACCTAAAGGCTAAAAGCAATTTGAAAACTGATTTTCAGAATCACATTCCTATGGTAATTCTTGCTGCTGTTCTAGGAAAAGCAGGAATTAGTGCCTTTCGCTTTGACTTTGCTGGCAATGGGTAAGTTGTTGGGAGTGAAATCCAGTAGAATTATGGAGAAATTGTAAGATGTGCGAATGAGATGGTGGTGGAGTGAGATGGTAATTTTATTAAAGGATAATGTGAATAGTGATAACTT
>NW_021025011.1:1322785-1338524 GCF_004153795.1 Camellia sinensis | reverse complement strand
CTCATAGATCTGATTTTGACAGTTGATCTATGACTGTCGTGTTGGCATCCATTCATATGATGGTCTAATATTGATTTGATTGGTTTCATAGGTTAATTTCATTCGGATTTAGGTACATAGTTGGATGGTTGGGGGACATAGGTTGAGGTGCCTTATTTTCAGTACATGACTTGGTATTAAATTATTGGATTTAGGTACATAGTTACATTTCTATGACTGTCTTGTTAGCTTGTTTGGTTCAAGAGGCTTTATCTTGTTAAAGGCTACTTTATGTAAAGGTAAAGTTAAGAGGTACTATGTGTATAAAGGAGTAGGTGGTGTTTGCAGATGATGGTGTGTTTTTCTAATATTAGTTAATTGGTTTGTGTTGCTTTGGATAGTCAAACTAGTAACACTAATTTTAATAGTGGATTAATCTTCACTGTTTAGCTTTTAATATGCAATAATGTGATAATAGAATGACAATTCAAAATATCATATTTAACTGTGTCTACTAGACTAATGGAATATAATGATTTTTTTTTTATATGTATAAATAAAAGTCAAACTAGTAACACTAATTTAAATATCATTAGATCATGATAATGTATATAAGTGCCCATATAATAAATTTTACTTTCATCCAAAATGTAAAAATAAAAATAATAACTAGTTATCTCCATCCATCCAAAATGCAAAAAATAATAATAATAACTAGTTATTAAAAAAAAAAAAAAAAAAAAAAAAGATGCGGGTTGCGGGCGGGTCGGGTTCGACCCGAACCCGATCTTCTGCGAATTTATTGACCCGCACCCGCCCGCCTACCTACATCGAAACCGCCCAAAGCACTGCGGGTAGGGTAGGGTCGGGCGGTTTGTGCGGGCGGGTGGGTTTGTTGCCCAGCCCTAACTAATATAGCGCTATGTTTATATTTTTATGAAATTAAAGTGTTATATATATTTTTTTGTTATTTAATTATGTGAATCCGTGGTCCTAAACCGATCCAATCCGTATTTAAATGGATTGGTTCGGATTGGTTCCATGATTTAAACGGATTGGATTGGTTCCAATTTTTCAGGAACCGTAAATAACGGATTGGTCCTGGTTTTACTCCAATTCGATCCAATCCGGACCATGCTCACCTCTAGATTGTTAGGATTAGGTAACCTGTTTTTGGCACATGAATAAGCAATCATAAACAACAACACGAGATTTGGCAATTGCCTACGTTCATAAACAACAACACGAGATTTGGCAATTGCCTACGTCCACGGAAAGAGATATTCACTATAGAATTATCTCGGAGGGAGTTTACAACACTCACACCCCTCTCTCTCTATAGCATTCTCTCTCACCCTGGTTATATAAACACACACTCTGTGTTCTCTTATTTTTCTTCTCTTCCTCTTAGGATCTATATACACACAGCGAGAGGGAAACCAAGTCAAGAAAGAAGAGTTATTGAGTTAGCTGCCACTTGCCATATTTTCTCCTACTTCTTGACTTGGAGAGCCACCCTTTAATGACTCTTCTATGTGGGCTGGAGCTAACACAGATAGTCATCAAACAGAACAGAAAGAGAATACTTGATCTGAGAAGTAAAGAAATCATGATGAACAACGCAATGAGGAATACAACTTCATTATCAAGGACTCCGCTATTTGGAAGGCTAAGTCCAAAAGTGGACGCGATGGTGATAAAAAAATCTTGATTGCAACTGGGATCATGCAGATTGCCAATAATAGTAAATTTAGTATGAGTTGGCGTTTGTAAATTGCGGATTTCATACTTCGTCCCACTCTAACAATCCATCCATTTATAACTTCCAAAACACTCAATAGTAGTCGTACCAAACTGAGAAATGGATCCTCCAATGATACACTTTCATCAAGTTCAATCCATCCGCATATACGTTCCAAAAAATCAACACCCGACTTTAAAAAATCAGCCAGATTATACGTATTATTAGTGTTTAGGATCGGGGGCACACCAGGGAACTCAAACAAGCAATAACACACAAGATTTAACGTGGTTCGGCAAGTCGCCTACGTCCACGGGCAGCGGATTCACTATATTGAACAAAATGGTAAGAATTACAACACTCTCTGTAATTCTCTCTCTCTCTCTTTGCTCTCTAAGCTCACACCTCTCTGTTATCTCAGCTGTACATCTCAACTCTCCTTAGCTTCTCTATATATAGAGATTACAAATGCAAGAGGAACCCTTTGAAATGAGCTGGCTGCCAGCCCATTGTTGTGCTTTCGGTGGCTTTGATGGGAAGTCAAATAGTGAGCTTCTCATGGCCTCATGGCCAACTCACATGGCCTCATGGCCAACTCACATGGCCTCATGGCTTCCCCACCATGTAGCTGGCTGCCACTTTCCATCACATGGCCAGAATCTGTAGCCAATATTCAACAAATCTCCACCTTTTAATTTCTGACTACTTTCTTCTATTTATATCTATATTGATCAAACATTTTACTTTTTTGGTTTATTTTATAAGATTAGCTACAAATATTTCTAGTATGTCGTTTGAACACTTTTGTCCTTGAGCTTTATAAGAAATTTGAGGGTGTGCCTTTTTTGTAATTGCAGCTCGAGCTCGGCTCAGAGTTTGTAACAAGAAAGCTTGTTTGATTTGATGAGTTCGAAATTAGTTCATCATTCATATTGCAAGCTCGAATTAGAGGCTCGGCTGGGCTTGTTTTGCAGGCATTTATAATTTTACGTTTGTTTTATAACTTAATTAAATTACTAGGTGACTTTTAAACATTATTCCAATACTATGTGAAATGGTAGTAGTCAAGTTTTTGAGGTGTTTTTGCTGAACACACTTTCTATGCCTTTTGGCTGAATAAAATATTAAAGGATAAGATTAAAAACGCTTTTAAGAATAAGATTAAATTATTGTCCATTTGAAAAAAGGTGACTAAAAGTAAAACATGTTTAGTAAATATGCTTTTAAACTTGTATGAATAAATTATTTTGAGGAGTATTGGATAAATTTGAGACTATGAACAAATGAAGTTGACTGCTGCAAGAAAGTTCAATTTGATAATATTAATGATGTATTTAAATTTTAAATTTGTTAAGAGAAATGAAAATAAAATTACTAATTTATATTATTTTCAATGAATAACTAAACTACAAATGTTATTGTTTTTTATTACAAATGTTCATTCATTTTTCTTAATTTTTAAACTAAAAAAAGAAAGGAAAAAAAATTACTTGCTTATGTTTCTCTTTGTATTTTCTTTCACTAATTTAAGATTTTAAACATTACTTAAGAAACTACTATTGCATTTTCATGAATCTTTTATAAAAGTTGCAGGCTTTCTATGTACTTGTTAACATTTCTTTGATATTTCTCATTTTACTTAATGATTCTAGCTCTCATGCATTCATTATTTATTTATTTATTTATTATTTAATTTAATTTATTTTTTGTGTTTTTGTGATGTGTTTGGTTTGCTTGTCAGCATTACCACTGAATTAATGAGTATTAGGAAATGGAGCCAATTCTAATGGACTGAGAGGATTTTGTTAAGGAAAATGGTTTTGTAAACGGAATTTTTTTACAAAAAATTTCATCAGAATAATGTGTTAATGACAACTTTCAAATAGTTTCTTAGTTCCATGCTTAATTCAACCATGATAAGTGACTTGTTTGGGATTGATAGAACCATTCACATAGCAATAAACAGGTTCAGATATTCCTCAAATTGAAACTCTTTACACCAGCATAAAAATACAACAATATGACAAGGCAATTTATATGGGGCATAATAACTTGACAAATGTGAGCATAAATTTGAGCTCAACCACAAAAAAAAACATTCCCAAGAAAAAAAGGACATTTTGATTGCATTTTATTGTTGTCGAAAGCAATAATGCTAGAAATATAGAAACCAGTTATAGAGTCGGACAGAGAACACAAACCGGTTTCTATGTGTAGTTCAACTGTGCCTCCCCAACCCAGAAGAAGAAAGAAAACTACAATCATTTGTTGCCATTAAACAATATATTGGTGTGAATAAACATTATTATTGTCACCATACAAGCATTCCTCCATGGACTCGGATGTCTGCCAATCTGTTGAAGCGTTTGATTGGGTCTCTTGTACCGACAAACGTTGAGGTGAAGACCATAAAGGCTTTGGAGGCATTTGCAAATCATCAATGCTTCCTTCTAACATCTCCACCACTCTGATCATTGATGGACGGTCTGATGCCTTCACTTGAATGCACCATAGCCCAACTATACATAACTTTTTCGCAATCTCTATTTCAATCTCACTCACATTCACAAGCTCTAAATCCCCTCCTCCTACGGTTAGATGATCATAAACCCATGACGGAAAGTAAACTTCGCTTGAGCTTTTTGCCTTTGCATCAACATTCTTTCTTCCTCCAGCCATTTTCAACAACAACATGCCAAAGCTGTATACATCTGATTTACTCGAGACTGCTCCAAAATTCCTTGAAATCAACTCAGGTGCTATGTACCCTATTGTTCCTCTTGTGGTACTCATGGACATAGGATTATACTCCTTTGGGTAAAATTTCGCAAGCCCAAAATCCGCTACTTTTGGGACGAAATTTTGGTCTAAAAGAACATTGTGAGGCTTAATGTCGAAATGAAGAATGCATACATCACATCCGCAGTGTAGATACTCAATACCTCGAGCAGTTCCTAGAGCGATTTCGAGGAGTTTCTCCCAAGTAAACGACTGAGTCTTTCCTTCCTTCGAGAAGATGTGTTTGTCAAGTGAACCATTAGGCATGTATTCATATACAAGACCGCGATATGACCCCTCTGAGCAAAATCCCAATAATTGTACCACATTGACATGGTGAATCCTACCGATTGTTGAGACCTCGTTGATGAATTCTTGTGCACTAAATTTGGTGTTTTCGAGCATTTTGACAGCAATCAAGAAGCCTCCTGGGAGATGCCCTTTGTAAACGGATCCAAAACCGCCTTTCCCCAATTGATCCTTGAAATGGTTTGTCATTGCCATTAGATCATTGTAAGAGTACCTTTTGGGCATCAAAGATTGCTGATTCCGTAGAAAATTTTCCACTCTATCTACTGGCTTTCTTTCTTTTCTATACTTATGGATGAGGAACACAATAACAACTAGTGGAGTGATGATAAATCTAGCAATAAGAGCTATAACTGCAAGATTTCAAGGAAAAGAAAAATTGTTAAATTAACCAAGTCAAATAGGTATGATCATTTATTTTTTGTTTCAGGTCTCACCTCTTGATTTTGAGTATAGTGTTGTTTTCAAAAAAAAAAAAAAAAATTTGGCTTGTTTTTTTCTCTCTTGGCTCGAGCAACAATTGCCTCGCTCGAGCGTGCTTTTGCCACTGCATTAGACCTGAGAACATGCTTTTTTGGCTCGACCGACCCTTTCTTAGCTCGAGCGACTGCCTGGGCATTTTTATTGACCTCTTGCAAATAAGAGTCTTCGCTCGAGCGACCGGTCGAGGTTTAAATTCTGATGCAGCGTCTTTCACTTCATTTTTTCCCTCCTACTTCGTGTTCTCTCTCTCTCTCACCTAGGGTTTTCTTTGCCCCTATTGCTGGTATCTTCTTTGGTTTTAACTCATGTTTTTTAGGGCATCACTCCTTCATCCATCTAGCATTGTCATTTTTTGGTAAGTTTTTCTTTTCTTTTCCTTTATTTTCTTTCTCGTCCTCTGTTTTTTTTTTTTTGTGTTGTCTGCTCTGCTGTGTCGATACTTCTAGGGTTCTAAGTTGTTGGTTTTATTTCTTCCATTATGTTCTCTTATCTCTCAATTGCACGTTGGTTTGGTGAGTTTGGTACGTTTTTGCTAGGTTTTAGAGCCAGTGTAAAAATTAGTGCTTTATTTTCTTTATATTGTCCTGTGTGTCATATGCTAATTCATGTGGTCAAAGTGGTATGTATTGATGTTGATTGTCCTACATTTGCATTTGTTGGAATTGAACCTAGCTCTGTTCTTCCTGTCATTGATATTATGCTATGGTTCTGTGATTTTGATATTTTTCTAACACTGTTGGATTACTAATGTTTTGTTGTGCTCTGTTGTTTGGTTTTGGGGGTTCTAATGTTTTTTTTTGGTCCAATGTGGTATGGTTTGGTGGGTGTTTCTATGGATTTTCTGTCCTCTTGTTGTTTAGTCATGGGTGAGCTGTCAAAACGTCGTAAAACCACTATGTCCCGCCCAAAATTCAATACATAAAAATTTGAATCCAAAGAAAAATCCAAACTATTTAGAGAGTTCTATGCATCTAGGAAAGTCCACCTTGAAAGGAATGTTCTTCCCAATGCCTTTGAATTGTTTCACATCCGTTCGTTGTTTGATTCTTTAGGGGGTGATCAAGTTTTGGTTTTTTTAGGGCCTTAAAATCTCAGTTTAGTCCGTGAATTTTATTACAATATGCATTCTCTCCACAAGCAAAATTCCACCCCCCTTTAGCACCTGGGTTAGGAAGAAATCCTTAGTCATCACTGCTAATGTTTTTCGGTTGTTTCTTGGTCTTTCGGAAGTCCCGAATTTTTATTTTCCTTTACTCACTCGCAGTGGTGTTGATTTTGATCGGGTTGCCACTGAACTTTGTGGTACCTCCCGGACTTGGATTGTCGGGGCGCACATTCAACAAAATGAGCTTCTTTTTGGATTTTGACTTCTTAATATCATTATCTGTGCCAATATTCATGTGACCACTCATTCCTCTCACATTACCTAACATCAGGGGTATGTGTTATATTGTAGTGACCACCGTCTTCCCATTGACCTACCCGCGATGATTGTCTCCAAAATGATTTCTGTTTTTGATGGACGTAAGTCCTTAGGTCTTCCTTATGGGTGTTTTCTCACTCGCTTTCTTACTTCTCTTGGAGCTCCTACCTATGATGATGATAAGTTTGCTTCTCCTGTTAAACCTGTTACTAAGTTGACAGTCTCACAGAGTCAAGCTCATGTCCGGGGGGGGGTGTCGGGAGTTGGGGTGTCTGGAGTGTCTGATACATGTGATGATCCCCTTACTGAGGAGGCGGAGTTTGATAAAGCTCCTACTGATGCACCTGAGATGCATGAGATGTGTCCGCGTTCATTTCGTGGCCAGCTGCAGTGGTTTGAGCAGTCAGTCACGCATTGACTTGATCAATTGGACGCTCGGATGGATACTCTTGATGGTCGACTTGATAAGCAGAGCACGATGCTAGCCCAGATTCTTTCCTTGCTCCAGGTGCAGCAGCCACCTCCATCAGACTCCTAGTTTTTGACAGTATTTGGACTGTGGTTTTTGGGCAGATTTTGTTATTTTCTTGGATAGTTTTTGTTCTGGCTTGTATATAATTGTTTCTTTTGTCTCTCCTAGACAAAAAGGGGGAGTATTTGGTTCGGGTCATTTTTTAGGGGTATATGTGGGATATATGTTGATTTTTTGCATACTCATGATGGATTTTACAGGCCGTATTGGACTAGTTCTTGTATGGGATATATGACATATTGGGATCTATAGATGTTGATAATTGAGTTTTTTTCATACTAATTGTGATTTTTTGCAGACTGGTGATTGGACTTAATTCTAATTGAATATCAATTCTTTTGGGCTTTTAGTTTATTATGTCTTCATGGTTTCTTCTATTGAATTACAATTCTCTTTATTTTCTGTTTTGCAGATTTCCATCAAGAATTGTTTTGATAGTTGTTTTGTTTTTCATTGAGTTGGTTTGTTTAGTTAGTACATTTGTTTTCTAGGAAATTGTGTTAAAAAGTTTTGTCCGGGAATTGACAAATGGAGAGATTGTTAGGTCCCTTAGTCTTGTCAATCCCACGAAGAAACTTAAGTCATTGAGTTGTAATTTTCCTTTCTGTTTTGTCTTGCTCGCTCGAGCGAAGGAGTCCTCGCTCGAGCGAAGGCTGCGTCTGTAAAAAAAGCTGGGAATGATAAATGTACGCTCAAGCCCAGGAAGTGTGGCTCAAGCGAAGCCACTTAAGAAAAACACGTGAGATTAGTTCCTCACTCGAGCGAGAGAGTCTTCGCTCGAGCGAGCTTCGCTGTCCCAGTTTTCTATAAGCACTAGTTTTAGTCCAAAACTAGGATTACATTTTGAGATCTACTTTAAGATTTTCTAAGGTTTTCTTTTAGAGTTTTTTGTGAGTTTTCCTTGATGATTTGAGCGAATATTAAACTCATGTATTGATGAGCACATATCAAGGAGGTTGATTGATTATATTCAAGAGTTTTCTTCTTCGGTGGAATCCGTAGATTCAAGCGTGGAGTTTCAAAGGAGTTTGATACTGTGCGTAGTCATTGATTCAACAATAGAAGTTGTGGATTCAACTTCAGTCTAATCAATTCCAAGACAAAGGTTACAGTGAAAGATATACAGAAGATTTGAAGACAAATTGGTAGCGTTTGGATAATTTGTTTGTTATCTTTGTAATCTTTCTTTCTTCAGTAGTGGATTGATTAGTGGCGTTTTGCCCGTGGTTTTTTTATTACAATTGAAGGTACTTCAATTGTGGTTTTTCCACATAAAAATCGTTTGTGTTGATTTATTATTTTTCGAAAACAACAATCTAAATCACTTTCGTAAGTGCTTGATGATTTAGATTGTGTATTTTAAATGATTGGGAATTGGAGTAATTAAATCTTGATCAAATCGTGAATCACTTAGGATTTTCAAGGAGGAAAGGTCATTGTTGCCTTGAAAATTCTCGCCACATGTGAACTAACCATTAATTTATAATAAGAGAATTGAACATAGTTAATCATTAACTGTAAGTAGGAATTTTTTTATTTATTTTTTGATGTTAATCTTAATATTTAAAATGATGCGTGAAAGAGATAAATAGGGATGCAAATTATGTACCAACAACCATGAATTTGTAATAAGTAAATTGGTCAACATTACTTGCAATATTCTGCAAAAAAACTTCAACAATTAGCTACAACTTAAAAAAAGAAGTCATGTCGTGTGCTGGATCCCACAAAAATGTCCACATTATATTTTCGTTTTTTAGTTTTATAAGGAGTAGATTCAAAACAAATAGCAGATTTAACAACTCAAATTATTATGTTCTTCTTGCCATTGGCATTATTCTCCAAGATCATGTATTCTACAGTGAGAGGGTAATTTATATGTAAATTGGGCTGAGCTGGGTAATGGGTCATTCTGTGGGCCACAGTAAAAGGGCCTTATAATTAGTCCGGTCCAGAGGAGCCTTGCAGATATCCCGGTCCGAAAGAGCTTGGTGGTTAGCTCAGTCACCACGGTCGGCGTGGTGACAGTTAGCTCTGTCAAACAATCTTAGGCCGAAGTATGTTGAGCTTTCCTCAGAACCTTGCTATTGGTTAGCTCGGTCCAAGCTCGTTGTGGTTAGTGCAGTCTTAAACAACCCAGTTGGAATATGTTAAATCGAGGTACACTCAGTGAGAGGAAGGACCGAGCTAGTGGGAGCTCGGTCTAGCCTGTGGCTTTAGCATGGCCATGTTATCTCGGTCGTATTGACATCCAACCGTGGTAGAACCATCTCACTTGGTTTAAGCAGTGAGGGGGGTGTTGAAGGATAAGCATTATCTTTCAAGAAGGTGATTCCTAGGAGGACTCTATATGGAGGAGTAAGAGTCCTACTTGGATTGTGCCACACGGAACCTATAAAAGCTCACAACATCACCTATGGAGAGGTAACAGAACTTTGATTCCCGAATTCATAGAGCTTTTGTCTATTTGTCTATTTTTCTGACTTAGGCATTGAAGAGGTATCCGGCACACACCCGCCGGCTAACTCACGTTTGTGTTTTCAGGAAGTAAAGCGACGGTGTTTGGCGGAGCGCGGACTTGATCAACAGGATTATATGAGAAGATTATTTCTTGTTCGTACATACAGTGTATTTATTTGATGTAATTTTTAATTAAGATAGTGAATTTGTTTGATCTGAAGGGTTGTGGAATCAAAAGTCATTCTCAGAAATTGTTGAAGAAACAACAGATGTTTCTTTTGTTCCTTCTAGGTAACCGCAAAATAAAAAATTATTAATAATATGTTGAAGATAATTAGATATTTACAAAATACCATCTCAATTCATTTTATTTCATCAAATCTAGGATGCAATGCGGTTAAAAAAATAATGGGTTCCATTGTTTCTTTAGTTCTTAAACGGTGAGATTTTCTCTATACACCAAAATCTCTTACTTCATTTAATCAACTGCATTGGTCACTTGTACAGTTCATGTTTTTTGACTCTACTCATGAATTATCTATTGAACTTTTAAGCATACAGTTAAAACAATTATTTTTTTATTTTTGGTTTTAACAATTTTTTTCAATTTGTGTAAAACAATTTTACATTTTTTGTTTATCTAGTGTAATAGAATCTAAAACGTAAATATTTTGAAAAAATTAAAAAAGGACAAAAGTCAATTTGGTTTTTATCTTTAGGGGACTTTTGTCAATTTTTTTAATTTTTTTAGTCCTTTTAATTTAGTAGAATCTAAAAATATAAACTTTTGATTCTTTTTAAATTCACTGAAAATGAAAAAAAATCAACAAAAAACTACTAAAAAAGTCAATCGCAAACCCTAAAGAATATTGGCCCTTTTTTTAAGAGATCATAAAATTAAAATAAGTCAATTTCCTAACATTTGATGCCAGTTAATTGAAAGTACAAGAAGATGTTGATTGATGCAGATCTTGTTTGGTTTGATATAGATCTAACTTTCCAAACCACATCTATGAAAAAATCAGAGATTTTTCCTGGATCATATTTTTGGGTGGTCTTGGGCCTCTTAATATGCCAAAAGAGCTCTCAAGGGATGAGGCTTTTCGTCACACTTATAAACTGACCACCAATCCCATGCTTAAGCAATGTGGGATACTCCAACAATTGTATCAAAGTCCAAGGGTGATGCCCAGGTGCCCCATTGTTAGAGCCCAAGACCGCTCGAGAGCCATATCTGCAAAGCAATGTGTGAGGGGGTGATCATATCAAGTAGAAAACCAACACACACATACACAAAGAAAACACAATATTTAGCGTGGTTTGATCCAACGCCTACGTCCACGGGGGAGAAATCAGTTATCACTATAACAATGGAGAGATTACAAAAAGAATACAATGGGAGAGAAGCTAATACCATCCTCCTCGCACACTCATCCATCTCCTACTCTTACACCGAGAGATACGGTCTCTCTACCTTACATCTCTCACTCTCTTTCAGTTGCTCACACTTCTCTTACTCACATATCTCCTTATTTATACACATATGGAAGAAGAAGGACCTTGACAGCACATAAAAGAGCTGGCCTTTGCCCATGGCCAGCTTATTCGCCTCATTTCAGCGTCGTTCATCTCATTACCTTGTCAGATGGCAGCCGTCTTCCTTGACACCTCCACATTGCCTTCGCATTCATGGGGTGATATCCAACAAATCACCCTATTAACCTATGTGAGGTGATCCATACTTGCACCCCTGATCAGACACACTGCACCCTTTGCTTGGAATGCTCTTCAAAGCTCCCTTTGCACCTGTATTGTTGCGTGACATCTCTCTTTTTGAATTTTGTTAAAAAGACCACATCTCCTTTCTTACTGAGACACCTGCAACCTTTGACAAAAATACCTAGCATCCTTTCTCTGAGTGTCCATAGTAGAATCTAGAGATAGCACGGAGAAAATACAAAGATACAAAAGAAGATCACCTATCTCATACCATACTCTAATTTTCTCATGAAGAGAGCCTCTGCTCAATCTCCCACACAATTTTTTCTACGCTTTATTGTCACAGGTGTTTTCACTTTGCCATGTAACTCCTTACACAGTCAACACTGGAGCAACAGAAAACTCTTTGTTTGTCTCATCAACTTCCTAGATTTTCTGTGCTCAAAGCTTTTTTCTGAACTATCAGCCTTTTCCCTTTGCACTTATAAACAGCCTCCTAACGTTCTCATATGCTCATTGCTTGTGCTTTTGTAATCATTGATCTTCAATTCAGTAATACACACCACTTGCGTATGTCTCCCACTTGTACTTCCAGATTAATGGTTCAAAGCATCTTCACCTATGTAACACTTTTCATAGTGCTCACACTCATACTCTCTGAGTGATCATCATGGCTCCACATCATTTTTCTTGCACTCGAACTCGCTGGAGAGTGTTGGAACAATCTTCTATGTAAAATAAATATATTGAAACAAATCAAACAAATAAAATAAATTACGTACATAATTTATTTTATCGAACTAAATAAATATTTAAAAGATCAAGTTGAGTGTGTGACACTCTGTCCTTAAAACAGATTCGTCCCATTACGGTGCTTACGGATAAAAGGCGTCTATCTTCCAAGATACAACGATCTTCACAAATTGTAGTAGCACTCTAAACAATTTGTACGGCGAACAAAACCTATGTTCTTTACTCTCTGAATTTTCTCTAAATAACTAGTATGAAGAATAATGCAAACAGAGCAAGAAAAGAAAAGTAAAAAAATATAATTTTCTAGATGTTTTTAGGATACCAAAGATTGCTGAAATGGCTGGTATTTATAGGCAAACCGATCTGCCAAACATGTGTTGTTTTTGAATGAACAGATGCAAAATCAAACTAAACAGATATAGCACTGTTTCAAACAGATAACTACTGGGCAGTTTTTATCTGTTTGAAACTACATCGGTTAAAAACCTGTTTGGTAGTTTTGAATCTATCTGGGTTCCAACAAATTTGAAAAACTATTTTGGACAGTTTAATCTGTTTGGAAAAATTGGACTAGAGAAGGTAATATTGGACAGAAAATTTAAATTCAAATTTGGTGCGAATTTTGAATTAATTTTGTTAAGAATTTTGGGAAAAAATTCAAATAAATTTTTTCCAAAAAATTAATATTAGAACCGACCCGACCCACACCCGTGCCCGACTCGGCTCGACCGGACGGGCAGTGGCAGCGCGTATGTGGTGGTCATAATGTCCATAACTCCTATTTTCTACAAACTTGGGGTGCCCCTTAGGGCCCAACCCAAGTGTTACAATCTAGAGCTTATATACATGCACAAGTTCTCTTAAAGTTTCAATGTGGGACAACCCATTTCAAGGAAACCCACATTTAATTCTTTAATTGTCCATTCCACGAACTCGAAATCGGCGTCAAGTTCCCATTCACTCATAAATGGTTTTGATGAACCGTCTTTACCGTGTGACTTACCAGACAGCAAGGAACATGTCACCTCTTTGGACCTACTCCAAAAAACGCTTGGGACTCACTCAATTTTGGGCTCAAAGTTGGTCCAAAATAAGCCTATAAAACCAAATTTTCCAACAGGGAGATCTGCACCAACTCTGTCTCATTAAGAGGTGCCTCTGCTACCACTGAATCAAAACACATAAAGAAAGAGATTTGCCACTATTTGGTGCGCACCCTTGCGTCTTATTCATCTCAATTTCCCTGCTTGGAGGTTTCACCATTGAACTTTCCACAACCCGTTGCTGCACACTCTACCCATGCCTTTGTATGACACTCTAGCGTACTTTTGCACTGCATATTTGCACCTTGTACGTCACTTATACGTATCCATCTATGCTCTTGTACCCTTATGCCTACGTCTAGCATGCTCCTTTATAACTATTGTTCTATACGTTCACATATCACCAATAATACTAGCGTTGTGTTTGATAGTAGCTCAAACTACCACAACATTCCCCTGAGCCTATATTGGTTGCCAATCATCTGTCACGTCGATGAATGGACTTTTTCACCGATTGAACCAAATCTCCTAATTGACTCTAATCAACAACCAGGAAAGTTCCCAAGACACGTTGGTGGGGTCATCCTTGATCCCACTTAAAAACCAGTCTCCTTAGACAGCATAGCTGCCTTTTTATAGAACTTTCTTTGCCATTGTTAATCCCGAGATAATCATATGCAATCCTCGAATCACCTATGACCAATCATGATCTCCTTTGATCCGTCACTTGATCAAGCCTGATCTCCTCTAACCTCTAATAATTTATCCCTCGATCTGCATCTATTCAATCTGATTAGAATCTCCCCATTCTGATCTCCTCAGTGAGTTCGCAATGTTTTACAACAGCCGGCAACCTTCCACCAATTATTGAAGATGACAACCCTCATGTTTTGGCTATCTTCAAAAACCGTTCAGAATTTCACCATCATGAACTCGCGGTTGCGTTCAAAATGATCCGTTTGGTTAGAACCAGCCTTTGTTGCACTCAAAATAAGTCTACCAAATCAAAACACTTTCTCAAATTAAAATGACAACTTGAGAAAAACCAAATTTAAATAAAAAAAATTAAGTTATAATAATAATAATAATAATAATAATAATAATAATAAGAGAATTAATATACAAAGACCTAAAATCTATATATTAACATGATTTAGTGGAGTATGGACTCGTCCACCAACGTTGGCTATTTCTTTCCAAATTTCTACAGCCGACTTAATCCCCTCGCTTTCTTTTCATTTTCTTCGTGGCCCACATTTGGAAGTCAAAAATTAGTTTTTTTTTTTGTTAAATAAATAAACTAAAGTAATTAAGATAAAATATCCAACTCTCTTTCCAAACTCACATATTTTAGTCTACTAAAATAGTCAAGAATTATAATAGTTTACTAAAATAACCAATTTTCGAGGCCATTGATGATTTTAGTATGGTAACGTTCAGTTTGATAATGTTTATAATTTATTTTTATTTATAAAAATGTTATGCATGTCTATCTTTAAAAATCGTTCAGAATTTCACCATTCTGATCTCGCGAATGCATCCAGAACGGTCTGTTTAATTAGGATTAACTTTTTTGTTGCACTTAAAATAAGTCTACCAAATCAAAACACTTTCTCAAATTAAAGTGAAAGAAACCAAATCTAAATAAAAAAAAAATTTAAGTTAAAAATGAATAATAAAAAAAAATTTAATGTACAAAGACCTCAAATCTATATATTAACATGATTTGGTAGAGTATAGAGTCGTCCATTAAAGTGGGCTGATTCCTTCCAAATTTCTTCAACCGACTTTATCCCCTTACTTTCTTTTCATTTTCATCGTGGCCCACATTTGGAAAAGTTCAAAATTAGTTTTTTTTTTTTGTTTTTGGCTAAACAAAATATATTTTAAAATAATTGAGACAAAATATTACATTTAATCCATAATTATATTACTTTTTCTCTCACAAATATCTCATTCAACTACAAAATAATTCAACCCTCTTCCCAATTACAAATATTTTAGCCTATTAAAATAGCCAAAAACTAAAATAGACTATTAAAATAATCAACTTCCCAAACAAGGCCATTGAAGATTTTAGTACGGTAAGATTAAGTTCGATAATGTTCACAATTTATTTTTAGATATAAAAATGTTACTCATGTCTATCTTCGAAAACTGTTCAGAATTTCATCATTCTAATCTCGCGGTTGCGTCTAAATGATCTGTTTAGATAGGACCAACCTTTGTTGCACTCAAAATACGTCTACCAAATGAAAACGCTTTTTTAAATTAAAATGATTACTTAAGAGAATCAAATCTAAATACAAAGAAAATTAAGTTAAAAAATAATAATAATAAAAAAATTAATATACAAAGACCTAAACTTTATATATTAAGATGATTTGGTAGAGTATGGGGTCATTCACGGTGTCGTTTGGTAACATTTACGTTTTCAGTTTTCTGTTTATATTTACAAAAATTTTAAAAACTCAAATAAAAACTTGTTTGGTAAAATTTTTGATTTATAAATCAGTGGT
>NW_021025011.1:1220439-1312176 GCF_004153795.1 Camellia sinensis | reverse complement strand
CCGACTTTTATCCCCTCATTTTCTTTACTATTTCTTCACCTCCGTGGGCGGGAATTTAAAAATGGTTTTTTTTTGGGTTAATAAAATAGCGGTAAAAATATAGAAAAATGTCATTAATTAAATTCAATATCATTTCACTTTTCCTTTACAAACATCTCAATCTAATTACAAAAAGATCATTCTTCCCAAATACATATTTTAGCATATTAAAATACATCAAAAATTAAAAAAGCCTTCACTGAAACATGACAATCGTTCTAACGAGGCATTGATGATTTAGTGGAACGGTTCAATGTAGATATTGTTATATAATTATTTATTTATAAAAATGTTATTTATGCAATGTTCTAAGAAACACCGTTAGAATTCACCATTCTTGAATCTGCTGTACCACATTCGCTTCAGAGACAGACTCGTTATGGACCAACCGTGCATCAAAATAATCTACCAAATCAAAACGCTTCTCAAATTGAAAATGACACGATGAGAACATCACCTATAATAAAAAAAAAAAAATAAGTTTAAAAAAAAATTATACGCAAGACCTAAACATCATATATAACTGATTAGAATATGGAGTCATCCACTAACATTAGCTATTCCTCCAATTTTTCTATAGCCGTTTATCCCCTCACCTTCTTTTCATTTTCATCGTGGCCCATGTTTGGGAAGATAGGAATTTTTTTTTTTTTAGCTACATAAAATAGGGTAAAAATAATAAGACAAAATCCATATTATTCTATAATCATTTTACTTTTTCTGCTTATAAACATTCCATCCAATTATAAAAAAAACCAAACCTTTTCTCAATAAAATATTTAACCTGTTAAAATAGTCAAAAACTAAAATAACTAGCTAAAATAACCAAATCCCTAAACGACGCAATTGATGATTATAGTTTGGTAAGGCTCCGCTTTGATAATGTTTATAATTTATTTTTATTTATAAAAGTGGAACGGCATACGTGACATCATCAAGTTACAGTTTTTTAGCTATCATTTTTTTTTTTATCGGCAAAAATCATTTTTGTAGGCCTGAGTTTGATGGATAGAGATTTTGAATCAGAGATTTGAGATTAAATGAATAAAAAAAAATTAGAGAAATTACAAAAAAAAAAATTAAAAAACATCCAGTATTTAATCTTTTAACAAAACAAACTCAAATTTGTATTTTTTTTCAATTAACACTAAGGTGCCATCTTTGGTAAGTTGTGCCGTTTGGTAACAGTGCTGTTTGTGTAACACTTACGTTTTCAGTTTTCTGTTTATATTTACAAAAATTTTAAAAACTCAAATAAAAACTTGTTTGGTAAAATTTTGATTTATAAATCAGTGGTCTCAGTTATAAATTGGCCAAAAAATGAAAAACACAAAAAATGTGTTTTCATTTGAGTTTTCAGTTTTTTTTTTTTTTACCACCCAACACTACCACCACTCACCTCCCACTACCA
Organism: Camellia sinensis; assembly: GCF_004153795.1. NCBI lineage: Eukaryota > Viridiplantae > Streptophyta > Magnoliopsida > Ericales > Theaceae > Camellia > Camellia sinensis. The sequence continues at coordinate 1,310,726 of NW_021025011.1, read as the reverse complement.
CCTACCACCACACTCACACCTACCTCCCACCACTACCACCAGCCACCCACCAGACACCACCCCACTGCTACCCACTAGCCACCACCACCCACCCCTCGCCGCCGCCACCACCACCACCACCCGCAACCCACCTACCATCCACCCACCACCACCGCCACCGCCACTACCATCCATCGCCCGCCACCACCACCTGCCAATCTAATTGCCACCACCATCCACCACCAGCCACCCACCGCACCAGCCACCTTGCCACCGACCCGCACCACTACCCACCACCCACCACCACACCACCACCACTCACTCCCACCACCTGCTACTACCACCACCACCACCACCACCATCATCACCCACCACCCACCACCACCACTACCACCACCCACTCACTACCATCTACCACCCGCACCGTCACTCACTCACTCACCACCACCACCACTCGCCATCTAACGCCACCACCCACCACCACTCGCCATCCGCCATCCACCACCCACCTTGCACCACCACCACCACCCACTCGCTACTACCTACCACCCACCACCAGTACCCACCCACCCACCCACCCACTCACCAACCACCACCCGTCATCCGCCGCCCCACCTGCCATCACCACCCACACCAGCCACCACCACCACCACCCACTCGCTACCACCCACCACCGCCCACCGTCACCTACCACCTCACCCAAACCCACCACCCACTACCCATCCGCCCACTGCCCACCACCCACCCACCACCGTCATCCGCACCATTTGCCACCACCACCACCCACCACCCGCCACCACCACCCACTCGCTACCACTTACCACCCACCACCGCCACCTCAACCCACCCACCGCCACCACCACCTACCCTCCACCACCCACCACCAACCCGCCACCCACCACCACCCACTCGCTACCACCCACCACCCGCCACCGTCACCCACCCACCACCACCACCCACCGCCACCATCCGCCACCAACCAGCTACCCACCACCCACCGTCACCACTTGCCACCACCGTCTTTCGCCGCCACTTGCCATTTTCTCACTATTTTTTATATTTTTATTTTTTTAAACATTTTGTTAATTACCAAACGCGTTTATAGTTTATATGTTTTTCTAAAAATAAACAAAAATAAACAAAAACCAGTTTTATAAAATTTTTGTAATATAAACTGAAAACCGTAAACGTTACAACACACACGTTTTCAGTTTCTGTTTATATTACAAAAATTTTAAAAACTTAAATAAAACTTGTTTGGTAAAATTTTTGATTTATAAATCAGTGGTCTCAGTTTATAAATTTGGCCAAAAAATGAAACACAAAAAATGTATTTCCATTTTGAGTTTTCAGTTTTTTTTTTTTTTTTACCACCCAACACTAGCTACCACCCGCTACCATTTCCACCACCGTCTTCCGCCACCACACCCCACTACTCACCCCACGCCACCACCACCACCACCACCACTACTACCCACCACCCACCACCCCACCTGCCATCCACCGCCACCACCACACTTGCCATTACCATCCACGCCCGTCACCACCACCATTGCCCCACACGCACCCACGCACCACACACCACACCAGCCACCCACCACCACCAGTCACCTGCACTCACCCGGCCACACCACCAACTAGGGATGGCAATTTGAACCCGGCACGACGGGGACCCGACCCCCGACCCCGATTTAAAATGGTTTTTCCCCGAAAAATACCCCCGTGGGGACGGAGATGGTATTTAAAATTAAACCCCGATCAATTTCGGGCCGGGGACGGTGATAAATTTTCCTTCCCGGCCCCGCCCCGGCCCCGCCCCGCCACTTCCCCGTATGTGCATGTGTCCATATTATATTATATTTATCTATATAATATTATTATATGTGTGTTTGGGTGATTGTTTAGGATACATGTATTTTATATTATATTTATAATATGAGATATATGTTATTTTATGTTATATCTGATGCTTTCTCACCCACTCAATCCATTTCACTTCATCTCTGAGTCTCACCTCAGCCCCTCTCTCTCTCTCTCTCTCTCTACACAGGTGTTCTCACGAGGCTCAACCTCAGCGTCTCTCCCTCTCTCTCTACGCAGGTGGTCTCACGGCATCGGCGACGAGCGAGCTCCTCTCATCACCGTCGATCGTCGCGTCCTTCCCCCATAGCGTTGTCCCTCCTCTCCATCACCGCCATCTCTATCCACCGTCGCGATTACAGTCGTCTCTCTCTCTCTCTGAATGTGTAATTTTTTTTTTTTTTTTGAGCTCAGATGTTTCGATCTGTTGTATATATGTTAAATCTAGTGTTGAATATGTATTTGGGCTTAGATCTGTTGAATTATAGCGATATATATGTTTGATATATATGTTGAATATTGTTGTTGATATATATGTTGATGTATGAGGAAGAAATCTGAATGTGTTGTTTTTTTTTTTTTTTTTTTTTTTTGATCGGTGAATTTTCGGGGTCGGGGAAACCGATCCCCGTTAGGGGACGGGGTGGGGGCGATGAGAGACTCCCCGTCGGATCGGGGCGGGGACGGGGAAATTCGTACCTTCGGGATCGGGGACGGGGAGTGCGATCCCCGGCCCCGCCCGCCCCGTTGCCATTCCTACCCACCACCCACTACCACCACCACCACCACCATCACCACTACCCATCCACCTGCCACACCACACCGCACCACACCCCACCACCACCATCACTACCCACTCGTTACCACCTACCACCTGCCACCGTCACCTACCCACCCACCCACCACCACCACCACCACCATCCGCCCTTACCCGCCACCACCCACCACCACACCGCCATCGCCACCCACTTGCCACCACCCCCATCAATCCACCACCGCCGCCACCACCACCACCACATCACCCACCATCCACCATCACCACCCACTACACCCGCCATCCGCCACCCACCTGCCACTACCATCCACACCCGCGACCGTCACCCATCCATCTACCACCCGCCCCACTACCACCACCACCTGTCACCACACCCACTCGCTACCATCCACACCCGCCACCGTCACCCCATCCACTCACCACACCACCACCCGCCACCACCACACCACTTGCCACCACTACCCACTACCCGCACCACCACCACCACCGCTACACCCGCCACCATCACCCATCCACCCACCCGCCCACCACCACCACCACCACCGTCACCACCGCCACCACCCACCACCACAGCTACCCACCCCCTTGTCACCACTTTTCACCCCGTCTTCCGCCGCCACTTGCCACACTCGCCATTTCTCACTTTTTTTTATATTTTAAATTTTTTTAACATTTGTCAATTACCAAACGCGTTTGTAGTTTATGTTTTTCAAAAATAAACAAAAAATAAACAAAACCAGTTTATAAAATTTTTGTAAATATAAACTGAAAACGTAAACGTTACCAAACACACCAACGTTTTTCAGTTTTCAGTTTATGTTTATAAAAATTAAAAAACTCAAATAAAAACTGTTTGGTAAATTTTTTATTTATAAATTATGGGGTCTCAGTTTATAAATTTGGCCAAAAACTATAAACTCAAAAAATGTGTTTCCGTTTTTGAGTTTTGAATTTTTTTTTTTTTTAACCACCCAACACTAGCCACCACCCGCCACCATTTTCCACCACCGTCTTCCGCCACCACCACCACTGCCACCACCACTTGCCGCCCACTCACCACCCACCTGACACCACCACCCACTGTCACCCACTCACCACCCACCTGCCACCACCGGCCACCACCACCACCACACCACTCGCTAACCACCACACCCCGTCACCGTCACCGTCACCCACCACCACACCCGCCATCCGTCACCCACTTGCCCCACCACCCACCCCCACTACCACACCACCCACTCGCTACCACCCATCACCCGTCACCGTCACCCACCCCCACCATCACCACCGCACCAACCCGCCATCGCCACCCACCTGCCACCGCCCCACCCACTCGCTACCCACCACCCGCAACTATACCTACCCACCACCATCAACACTCGCCACCACCACCACCACCACTCGCTTACCACTCACCACCTACCCGCCACCATCACCACCACCCACCACCAACCACCACCACCGACCCGCTACCCCCACCACCGTCACCACTCACCACCCACCACCACCACCCACCGTCACCACCACCCACTCGCTACCACTCACCACCCACCCGCCACCGTCACCTACCCACCTACACACCACCACCACTCACCCGCTACCCACCAACCCACCGTCACCACTTTCCACTACCGTCTTCCGCCGCCACTTGCCACCACTTGCCATTGTTACTCTGTTTTATTATTTTTAAAATTTTTTTTTAAACATTTTGTCAATTACCAAATGCGTTTGTAATTTATGTTTTTCTAAAAATAAATAAAAAATAAACAAAAATCAGTTTATAAAATTTTTGTAAATATAAACTGAAAACGTAAACGTTACCAAACAGACCCTTAAACTTTTTATTTATCTTTAATCTAAACCATTAGTCTATTTGTGTTTAGCAAAATCTACAAAAGAAGTACATATATATATATATATATGTCATTAAACTCAATATAGTATGTGTACATAAAATTTTTTAAATACTATTTTTCGTTGAGTTTAATTTTTCGTTGAGTTTAATGACTAAAATTTTATTTTTTTCTTGTTAGTTTTAATCCTACTTCCCCTCACTTTCTTTGCATAAAAAAACTTAACTACTGGGAAGAACTTAGTTGCTTCTCTGATATATTTATCTGGGTGGGTAAGGTGTATATTATTGTTGGCTTTTCTTGGTTTTTGAAGATTAATAATATAAATTTAAGTGTACCAATAATGATCAATTAGTTTTTACAGAATTTATAATTGCTAACCAATTATCAAGCGATTGTGTTCAAATTCTTTTAGCCTCAATGAATATGACTTTTACTAATGACTTGTCTAGAAGAAAGTTGTGAATAGCAACACGTAAATATAATTCAGAAATTGAATTTCATTAAACAAACGAAAGCTTACAATGAAGTTATAATGACCCAGCCTCGATGATATTCATAGCCACAAATTACTGAAAAATTACTCCTAGGAAATGAAGTGCAGTACATGATTTGAAGTGCTAGAAATGTAAAACTGGAAAGAAAATGAAGTAAATAAACTGGTTATGGATTTGAGTTTGGGTCTTTACAATGTAGCCATGAATGATTATTTATAGGCAAATATTTGTAGGAAAAAACTTCCAACAATAACTACCCAATAATCACCTAAAACTACCCACTCTTCTATCTTCATTTTCACAATGCCACATATCCCTCCATGTTTTCATAACTTCCTTTAACCTCCAATTTATGCTCCATGTTCTCCACTTAACTTCTCATAACCTCCAAATGGGTAGGAGAGTGTCACGTGTTTTGCAATTTATTAATAATAATAATAATAATAATAATAATAATAATTACAGATTTTTATAAGTTAACTCATCTATATTTGTGAAAAACTTACGCAAGTGTATATGATATGAACTTACACACTTAAGAATTATCCATACTTTTATTCCAAAAGTCAAGGTGAATTTTTGTCCCCAAAAAAAAAAATATTGATAATTTTTTAGTTTCATTAGACTCATTGTTGTGCAGTTTTTTTTTTTTTTTTTTTTTCATATTTGTAAATGATTTTGTACTAAGGTTCCATTTGTTTTGATGTAAAACCTTCTTCTTTCTTTTTTTTTTTTTAATATTTTACTTATTTTCCATTATTTGGTTGAATAAATAAGTAAGTAAAATATTTTTTAAAGAAAATATTTTTGCATCATTTTTAAAAAAAAATGACTTGCCTTCTAAATTTAGGAAATCAATTTTTACAAAGTTGACTCACTCACTATCTTTTCAACATATTTAACATTTTTAAATAAATATCTTAACTTATTAAAAAGTCATAAAATTACACTTTATTGAATTAGCCTTGTTTGTCATAACTTAAAAAAGTCAAAAAGTTAAAAAGTCACTATTCTATTTAAGTCACATCATCTTATTTAAGTCACGTCACTTCTCTATCACATCACCTCAAACCCAACCCATATTTCATAAAAAGTCAAAAAGTGTATTTATTTAGATCATCCCAATAAAATATTTTGTTTCAATAAGTGTCAACCAAATACCGAAAAACAAAAATGAAAACATTTTTTTCTGTAAAATCAATTTACTAGAAAAAAGTTTTTTCCTGTAAAATATTTTACGTCGAAACAAATGGATTTGGTACATTTTAAAGGTTTTTTTTTCTAAAATTTTTATGTTGCGAGTTTATGTTGAAATTTTTCGTGTAATTTTTAATTATGGTTTATGAGTAAAAATAATTTTAAAAATTAATTATTCGGGGATCTGGATTCACTCCATTTCATGAACATAATAATCACTAAAGATCTTTATTTTATGATTGACGATCGTGAGAGATTTATATCAACAATTAAAAAAAATTAAAAATGAATAAATAAAAGATTTACAACTTATGAAATAAAACACAGAGATTCAAAATTCATTATTGAAGAATTGAAGAGCAGATACTTTTAACTACATTTGAAAGTATAGAATAAGTCACATATTTAAACTATTATTAAATTAAGCTTGTAATATTTTTGCATAGAACACTGCAGAAAAAATTGTCTTTACCGTTTCAAAAACCCCGCTATAAGTGGTTTAATCACCGCCAAAAGGTTATACCGGAGTTTTTACATTATGTTGCTGATGTAACAGTCACTATAGGTATAAAGCATTTTAGAAACGTCGCTGATACTTACAGTGGCGTTTTCATATGCGCCAGTAGGGATGAAACTAGGATTTCATTACCGAAATGGCCGAAAAAAAAAATCACCATATACACAAATACAGATGTACGTACAATATGATATATAAATTATATATACATAGGAAAAAAAATTAAATACCATAGAAGCAATCTTTAATAGGATGAAGAAGTTTTTTTGGTACAAAATAAGAAATAGAAGGCAAGATGGGAAAATAATAAGATGTACATATATTTTTATACTGAGAGCCATTTTATGTATAAAAATTATATATATATATATATAAAGTGCTATGACAAATAGTATTTTAAAAACAAGAGGCCATGGCCTCCTATAGTCTTCTCCTAATTCCATCTCTGGCCGGTATAATATGTAATCCGTTAAAATAAATAAATGAATTGTTTCTCAGTATTTTGCATACTTTTGGAAAAGAAGAAAATAATTGAGATTAAAACAATAAACTTGAAAGTAGGGACAGAATCAGGATTTCATCACCGTAGGGGTCAAAAGACAAATAATATTTTTTTTAATATAAAGGCAAACACACATGTATGTACAATTCGATATATAAATTATATACATACACATAAAAATAATTCAAATATCATAGAAACAATCTCTAATAGGATAAATAAATTTTTTAGTAGAAAATAAAAAGAAAATGTAAGATGAGAGAAGAATGAGACATATATATCTTTTATACTAAAAGGTCATTTTATTTATGAAATAAGACATATATATATATATATATATATTTAGAAGTGCTATAGCAAATATAATTTTTCACAAAAATAGGGAGGTCATGACCCGCATAATCTTATCCTAGTTCTATCCCTGCTTGAAAGCAACCATTTATGATATTTTTTGTTCACAACACTTTATTTTTATTTTTATTTTTTGATAATCCACTCCAGTGATCCTATCAGAGACTCGAATTCGAGATTTTAGATATTTTCCTCCAGTGTTGACAACACTTTTATAGGTGATACTTTATGCAAATTTGATATTGAGAATTTAAAAATAAACATGTTATTGGCTTTTAAGTTAATGGTAATTCATAAAATATGGTGTCTCACCATGTTCTTTATATATTAAATTTATGAAATGTGATTTTGAATGCATTTGATTAATTTATAGATTTTGTGTCACTACGTGGAATAAATAATTCTTTTTTCATTTGCGTTAGGTTTTCGTAATTAGCAATTTCATTTGATAAAATTCATCAAGTTATGTTTTTATTTGTTCTATTGTATTTGTAGGTTATGAGAGTTTAGATGCGAGTCCAACTTGAGTTGTGCCTCAGTAGAGGAGTTTGTACAAACTTTTCGTATCTTTTTTTCAACTTGATTGTCAATTCACTGACTAAGTACGGGAATTGAGCCAAGAAGAAGTCAAAGTTGTTTGATCACTCGAGTAGTGTAGTGACTCATCCAACATATTAGATTGCATTCTAAACTTCTAGGAAACGTGTTTTACTGCTTGAGCGGTAGATGTTGCGCTCAAGTGGTTGGCTTATATGTGAGTACCACATTTAGTCACACCGCTCGAGTGGTAAAATGAGTTGTCGAACAATTTTCACGGCTCTATTTAGTATAAAATGCATTGTTTGCTATTTTTAGGGTTTAACTCATTCAAATTTTTAGAGAGGAAGATAAAATAAAGTGTTCTATATTCGATGGTGTTTATGTATTGTTTTCCTGAATGATTTGAGGGTGATCAATTAATCAACGAGTTTCATATTGTCTATCATCAAGGGTTGTTTAGTTCTTTCATTCACAAAAAGAGAGAGACGTTCATCGGTAGATTTCAAGGAACTTGGGCCTGAAGTTTTGCTGGATCCAGGAATAGCTCATCGTTGTGGATTCGACATCGACGTTATGGATTCAATGTTGAGCAAAGCAATTCTGAGGTGAAGACTGTGGTGGAAGAGGCACATCGGGTTTTGTTTAATTCGGATGTAGATTCGTTAGGTAATTGAGGGTTCTCGTGTGTAATTCTTTTTTTTGTCTTCTTAGTGAATTGTTTTATGATTTTGACCCTTAATTTTTTTATCACAATTAGAGGAGTCCAATTGTGATTTTTTTCACGATAAATCGTTGTGCCGTTTTGTTGATTGAGATTGCTATTCGTTGCTTAAAATTAAATCATAATCACAAATTAATATTTTGGAATTTTTAGAATTTTCAATTTGAATTGAAAAGAAATTGAGGTTGAAGATTCATTATTGTTCTTTTCTATTTTATAATTTGAACTCGTGAAATTCATTCAAGTTGTTAGTTTTAAATTATCTAAATATTCGACAAATTTGTTATTTCTTAGAATGAGTGAGTTGGCAATGGGTTGAAAAAAAATTCAATTAGTCATTATGATTATTCTAGTGATAATTTATTATTATTATTTTTCTCAAAATCGACTCAAACTAACCCGCATATCCAGACCATTCAAACAAGCTTTGTAATTTCAGTAAAAAGTTATGTTAGGGATCTCAAATATTTTATATTCTATCAAATCTCTTATATGGGTGTGAGACCTACACATATGTGGATTTGTGTGAATCCCACCCCATTTGAGAGTTTGATAGAATATTTGGGGTATATAACATTTCTCTTTCAGTAAGTTCACCTAAGCTATTAGGGGTTGTTAGCTGTTTGTTTTTCTGGTAGTTGTTGTTTTGTTTTCTGTTTGGTTGATTCCTCCTCAGCCTTGTTTTGTAGGTGATGTATATGATTGGGTGAGTCCTTTTGTGTCAACCTAGTTGGGATGAATGGCCTTCACTTTGATGCTTATAACACCTACTTGGTTTTGTTCTTTATTGATGTTTGATGTAAGGTTTTATTCTTGATTCTTATTCAATAAAGTTTTTTTTTGCCGATAAAAAAGAAGAAGTTCACCTAACCTATAATAATAAATGGGACTTACGTAATAAGTAGATTTATTATCTAATAGGTCTTATGATAATTGATGACGTTTTTCATCAAACACAATTAAAAAACGTCACTAATTATTAATTTTTAGCGACAGTTAAAATTTTGTCACAAGAATGTCACTGATTATAAGTTTTATCGACAGTTTTAAAAAAATCAACACAAAAAAGTCACGTTTTTAGCTTTTAGCGATAGTTTAAAATATTCATCACAGAAAAAATCACTAATTATAAGTTATAGCTAAAATTTATAAAAATCGTGACAAAAAAAGTCACTAATTGTTAATTTTTAACGATATATGCAAAAAAATTGTCACAAAATTATTTTTAACGATAATTTTATTAAGACTTCTTTTCAATAAAATTTTATGAGAATTAAGTTCAATTATTAGAATATATTGATAGTTTATCATAATAATAACATATGAATGAAATCACCAATTTTTTATATATAAATGTGAGGGTTGAAGTCATTTCTTTGAAACTTCATAGCAATTCGCCAATTTTTTCCTATCTATTGCAGATATAAAGAGGATGATTTTGCATTCAGGTGGGGGGTGCATGCTTTTGCCTTCATTTTGATCGGTTGGATATAAATCCGAGGTCTAAGAGCATCTCCAACGTTGGATCAAATTTTTCATCAAATTTAAGTAAAAAAAACTAATTTTCTCAATCTGATATGGCTTGCTCCAACGGTGAGCATCAAAAGGGGGAGGGTCGTCCGGTTGATCGACCGGCGGGTCTACCAGCTGGTCAACCGATAGGGCCATAATTAATTTTTTTTTTTCCTCCATTTCTTTGCCCAATTCTCGTAAGCCTTATCTTCACTAAATAATAATAATAATAAGTGACCTTGTGGGAAGTAGACAACCACATTTCCTTTCTTGGGTAGAGTGCTCAGAGGGCCAGCACAGGCATGCCAAAGCTCCTTGTAAATTGAAGAAGAAGCACGTGAGGAAGATGAATTTGAAGAGGATGAGGAAGTTGAAGAAGACAAACAACAACCACCACCCCATCCACCACCACCACCCTTGTCACAGTCACCATTGCCACATGCATTCTTCTCCACCTCAATCACGGCATGGTTCGGATCAATTTCCATGAAATCCCCGGAGCTTGCCACTCACAATACCAATACAACCAACTACCCAACAGGGGAGGAAAAAAAGAAAAAAAGAAAAAAAGAACAAAAGAAGCAAATTAAAGTTGGGAAGAGGGCAATCAAGTGGTTACTGAAGAGTACCCACAAAGCAAAAAGAAGAAAAAAATAGAAAATGGGATATTACACAGGAAAGAAGAAAGGCTAAAAGATGAGAAGAAAAGTGAAGGTATCAAATAATAACAAGAAATTCAAAGTTGGTCAGAATTGAGGAACCGGTCGACCGGTTGGTCAACCTGCCGATCAACCGGTTAGTTGACCGGTTGGTCTCCTCCAACGGTCACGCATAGAAAAATGGTGAAACCTGAAACCTGTTCTCACTTTGATGAATTTTTTGTTCCATTCTCATTTTGATACCAATTTGTTGAAACCATTGGAGCTCCAAAAAGTAATTTTTTCACCAAATTTTAAATCTGATGCCAAGTTTGATGAACCGTTGGAGATGGCCTAACGGCATTCTTTTAGCCTATAGTTAAATGGGTAGGGAGACTTCGGATTGGGCCAGTTTTGGGTCAAGTTTTCATGTGTCATTTCAAACACGGCTTACTTCAACATCGAATTTAATCTAGTCATCTCAACCTTGATTTGAAAATAATTTTTAAGTCTCAACTCTATCCACTTATTTCAATAAATAGAGAAAATATCATTTTATCCTCTAAACTATTACTCAAAAATGAATTCAACTCATCTTCTTTTAATAATATTAATATTAATTTTACACCAAAACTATTTGATTTTTGATCAATTTATCTCTGCCGTTAACTACTGTTTATAATTAAATGGAAGTTGCTCATGTGGCAACGGAATTTTATTTGAAATTTTATTTTACCCCTAAACTATCCCCAAAATATTAATTAGACTCCTAAGTAAAATAAAATTTGGGGGTGTAATTGATATTTTAGAGATAGTTTGAGGGACAAAATAAAATTTCAAACAAAATTCGGTGCAACGTTAGTAACTTTCATTTGATTATAAACGATAAATAATGATAGAAGTAAAATTAATTCAAAATCAAATAATTTAGGCGTAAAATTGATATTATTAAAAGAACAAAGGTTGAATTGATTTTTGAATAATAGTTTGGGAGGCAAAATGATATTTCTTGCAATAAAGATAAACTATTATTTTCTTGTTTTGAAAAAAATATTAAATAATTTAAATACTTTTAATTACCATTTGAATTTTAAACGTTAATAAAATTCAATGATAAAATAAATACAATCTTTTAACAAGCCTTAGAAAGTAGTATATATATTGTCTTTTATAATTTTTCTACTTTATTTTATGATTAGAATATACTAAGTGGGAACAAAGTCACAGTCCAATCAAATTTTGTGGACTGAATATTTTTTTTAAACTCTAAAAATATCAAATTGGGATGGGTGAGCCATTGGCCACATAGCCTTCCTTCAGTAAAAATCCCAAACACTATCGACATTTGATAAAAATACATAAATATTTTTTCGGCATTTTTAATATATCACAGACAACCTTAGTGTGTAGAAGCTATATTATAAATAAGGCTGTAAATGAATAGAGCCGTTCGTGAATAGATTCGAACTCAGCTCAGTAAGGCCTTATTTGAACTCGATACGTTAAATTTTTATAGCATTCAAATTTGAACTTGTTAAAATCCTAATAAACAAGTCGAAACATAGTAAAGTCTGGCATATTAACTCGGCACGTTTAATATTTATTTAAATAATATAAAAATACCTCTAAAAAATAGGATAAATATGTTATTTATAAATTTAAATAATATAAATGTAAATAATAACTAAATTTATTTATATGTAAATAATAGCTAACTATAAATAATACATTTATATAATAGTGGTAGTAGATATTATTATTTTAGTAAGATATTGACTTTTCTTTTAATATGTTTAAACATATTGTATATATAATTGTATAATTAAAATTTCAATTATAATTTTAATCTCATATGTAAATATGAATTTATAATTTCTTTTACTCGTTAAGGTTCGTGAATAGACTCGAGTTCGAGTCAAGTTTAAACCAACTCGGCTCAAGTTCGATTTGTTAAATTTTTAATACTCATTATAATCGTAATAAACAAGTCAAAATATACTAAACGCTTAACTTGTTTGTAGCTCTAATCACAAACATCCAGCTAAACAAAATAGAAACCTTAATTTATACAAAATAACAATAATAATAATAATAGGCAAATACTAGCAAGTGATATTTCATTTAATCAACGTTATTAGAACATATAGTTCACATTTTTTACTCTACCTACGAATTTATCCATCGAAAGATTTGACATAAAGCTAAAATAGTTGTATTTTAAGGGGAAAAAATTTTGCTTTTAGTATTTTTTTTATTTATTTGTGTAATGTTTTTTCTTACTTTTTTTGGTCCATCTAGTGTAAAAGAACAAAAAATAAAAAATAAAAAAAGGTTTTAAAAAGACAAAAGGCAAAAAAATTTGTCTTCAGTGAACATTTTTTCTTTTTTAAAAAATAAAAATAAAAAAAATTGGTGCATCTAATTTAGTAGAGCCTAAAAAAAAATAATAATAAAAAAAATTAAAATTAAATAAATTTCATTGAAGAATAAAAAAAATTATTAAAAAAATCAATCCCAAACAACAATATTTGCCATTTTTTAAAAATGTATTTCATAAAATTTAAAAAAGTGTTATATGAAATTCCACCTGACATTTAAGTTTCAGCTAATTTAGTATGATTTTTTGATTAATTTAATCTGGCTAAATTAGCTTCGTTTAGGAAGTACTTTTGATTATTATTTTATTTTATTTTTTTGGTTTGGATGTCATGCTTGTGAGAAAAAAAATGAAATGATTATATTTTGGATATGACATTTTATCTTATTAATTTATTCAGCCTATTTTGCTTTTTTATACTTATTTAGATCCCCCAAAAAAAAAAAATTTGTTGCCAAACAGCAACTTAGTGGCCAAATTGTTGCCAATATAAGCAAGTAAATTTGTGCATAATAGGGCTAAGCATAGTGTCATCCGACTTGCGAAAACCGTCCAATCTTATTCAATCTGCGCATGTACGGCTTCGAACTTGTAGAAGGGTCGGATGCAATTTGAAATATTTTTATGTTTCGAGTTACAAGTTTCGCTTGCACCTGCACACACCTGCCCGCACTTATACTTTTTTTTCCCTATAAAATTCAAGACACTTTTTTTTTCCCATAAAATTCAAGACAATCTTAACCTTCCATATTAGTATATATATATACACACATTATTATACTCACAGTTACTGTGTATACATATATACACATACATAATATATAATATATATTTCTAGTAAATTGAACTTCTCTTATTTATATACGTAAATAGAACTATTTTTTTTTTAAAGTATGGATTATCAATTTCTAAATCTCTGAAATTAAAATATTATGAATAAAAAATGATTCAAAAATAATGATTTTATGATAAGAAATATGTGATTTTATGGCCTAAAATAATATTTAGAAAATGAGAAGAAAATGCCCAAAATAAATATTTAGAAAATGGGAAAAAAAAAATTAAAGGAAAAAGTTTAATCTGCAAACCGCCCAATCACCCGAATATTCACAAACTCTATCTACACAACTGGCAATCCGCACTGCGAACGGTTGCGATTTCAATTTTTCCCAAACCGCAGACATGCGGACAGGTCAAAACCGCAAACTGAACCGTTAAAAACTAATTTGCGAGCACTCCTAGTACATATATTTTCCTCTCAATTGCAGTGATTAAAAACTAATTTGCGAGCACTCCTAGTACATATATTTTCCTCTCAATTGCAGTGACCAACTCCGATTGAACCCAGCTTGTCCAACCACCCCATCTCTACTAGCCCAGCCCTAAATTGCCTTTGACAATCCTTTTAGGCTCTGTTTAATAAAGAAATTTGAGAGGGGATTTGAAAAAAAAATAATAAATGAAAAAGTAAGTGAAATATGAATAAAATATATTTACATTTCATTTAGTTTCACACACCGTTCTTCTTCTTTTTAAAAAAAAAAAAAAAATCTATTTCCAAATCTTTCAACCAAACACAACTTTAGTGTTATTTTTGAAGTTATTTGCCAAACATTGAAGAGAGTTTATAGGTCAAGGCCCAGATGTCGAATAGGGCTATAAATAAGTAGCAATGAAACACGTAATTTGGGCCTATTTGAAAGTGGAGTGAGGCTGAATGGACCAGGTTGCTTGCGAATTTAGCCCAACAGATAATTAGCATTGATAAACACCAAGTTGGCCCAATGTCTCACCAACATCTTCTTGGGAGATGAAACTCGACAATATGAAAAGTGTTTTTTCATAGCACATGTGACAATGTCACAAATAAATTTAAATAATCCGTTTATTCACTTGAGCTCCACATAAATGGACGGCCCTAATTTGTATGTGGCATATATTGGTTGAGGTTTTGTTTTGGTAATAAAATAAAAAAAAAATCATTTTACCTCTTTATATAAATAGGTTAGATATTTTATCTTTTATCTTTTAAAAATAATCAATTAATTCTAATGTAAATTTAGACTTAATTGTAACACTAATTCCGTTAATATCAGTGGAAAAATGGTAGTAATACCTTTTATGTTCATCCTTAGTGAAGCAAAAAAATTTAAAATGAATTATTAATTAAGAAATTTTTTCCTAATTTTTTTTTTACCAATTTCTAACTTTTTAATTTCATTTCTAATTTAATCACATTAAATTTATACATATAACCAGGGGTCATGTTGTGCCCTCGAAGGGTATGTACCATATAAAAGTTATGATATTTGTGAGATTGATTATCAAAAAATGTCATAATTGAATCCTTTTCAGTCATAACTAAAAAATAAGTTATAATTAAACACTACATAAGGTATAACTAAAGACCTTTTGGACCATAACTAAAATAATGTCATAAGTAATATCACAATGAGTTATAATTAATGCTGCAATGTGTACAACAATATCATAACTAACACCACAACATATCATAAGTAAAGATTACAAACGTTATAACTGGAACATATGATACACATATCATAGAATTTTCCTTTTGATATATTAATTTGTAAAATGTCATTTTGAATTTGATTAATTTTGAGGGTCCTAACAAATAAACATTTCCATCATTAAAATGAGATTTTAAATCTAAATTGAAAAAAGTCTAACCCATCTAATATGTACAAATCTCTCATCTTATTATTTGACTTTTAATGAGCATTATGAGATATCAAAGTTTGTCCAGGCCCATAGGTTCGTCATGAGACTTGTTTTAATGATTTGAATAATTTATTTTGTTGGACGCTTTATTTATATTATTGGACTTTTAATCCATTCAATTTATCACGTTTGTTAAAAAAAAAAAATGAATAGTCTATTTTAAAAAATACAATTGTCATTTTTTTTTTCATTTTTGTAGCCAATGCAATAAATTGAATAAGTTATAATTATCGTATCGATTTAATTTTTTGCATAGATGATATATATAAAGTGCCTAATAAAATAAATAGGAATTTTTTTAAAGGTTCTTAATATTAAGATTTTATAAGATAAATGACATACAATATTTTCATAGTAGTTAAGGTCCCTCAACATTTTTACAGAAAAAATTCGACTCAGAGAAATTTTGCCCGACTCAGATAAATTTTAATTCACACAGAGAAATTTCAAAATTTCTCTGTAAAAATTGAAATTTCTCTAAGTCGGAGCCAAAATTTTTCTGAGTTGAGCGAAATTTCTTTGAGTCGAGTAAAATTTCTCTAAGTCAAATTTTCTTTGTGAAAATGTTGAGGGACCTTAACTAATAAGAAAAAATATCTTGAACTTCTCTTACTACACAAAATTAGAGGGGAATATTTTACTATTTTTTTAAAAAATAAATAGGTCAAATCATCAAAATTGACATGTAAATTCATGAGCTCAGAAGAAAATTTATATGAGTCAATTGGTCCAACCTTTGTCCAGACACACAGGTTTGGACCAGCCCAATTAAAGGCATTTTTATGAAACGTTAGAGTTCAGAGCAATTCACCAATTATTGTCTCTCACATTGCTGATCTCACATTGCTGATATAAAGCAGATGCTTTTCCTTTGCTAGCATAAGATATATATGCATTTAAATAAATAATAAAAAATGAATTTTGAAATTAAACAATGATAAAAAAAAAATTATTTAAAGTATATAAGAAAAAATAATAATTTAGAATTATTTAAATTTTAGCCATATTCATCAAAGTTACACAAAGGCAAGTTTTTATGTTATTTTGTCATTAATTGTGTGTTTTACATTCTTAATAAAAAATACGTGTCATAGTTTAATTAGCATAAATAAAGAAAGATAGGCTAAATTACAAAATCTATATTTGCAACAAAATCTAAATAAATTTTGTCGTATAATAAAAAAAAAAGTTCATAAAATTTGTGCTGGGTCCCACAAAAGTTCATAAAATTTGTGCTGGGTCCCACAAATCCAAGCATAACAGTAAGGTTTAGATTCTGAATTTTAGAGAATCCTAATCCTTTGTGATAGATTCTTGTAGTATATAATTTAAATTGGAGGGTGTTGTTCGAGTCAACGAGAGTCATCATGGGCTCATTTTGATCTTTCGAATCATTTATTTCGTCAGTCACTTTGTGTATACCATCCATAAAAAAAATTAGGTCTATCCAATAATCATAATTTATTCAATTTATTATATTTGTTACAAAAAAAAAATGGATGATAATTGTTTTTTTTTTAAAAAAAAAAGATATCTGTTTTTTTTTAATGACAAACATGATAAATTAAATATATTATGATTATCGGATCAACTTAATTTTGTGTGTGAATGATATATACAAATTTTTTTTATAAAATAAACAATTCAGATTATCAAAATGAGACTCAGTTCTATAGATCGAAACAACACCCTCCACTCCGCACCATATAGATGATCAGAAGGAGCCCAGTCCTCCTTGAATTACGCGTAGTAATCACTTTACTTCAATTATGAAGAGTGATTATTCAGTACTCTCGGAGTATGGACACGTGACTGCATAAGGTTTTGATTGGTGGAGAGGCGAAACGGCTTACAATTTATGTTGGGGATGGAGAAATAACATGCCGCTAAGTAATTAATGATTGGCTTGGAGTATGACTACATGGTGCTCTGAGAGTATTGCATAATTTCCCAATTATGAAAGCTATGGTTAGTTGATAGAACCAATAGGACTATTACTATCAGCCGAGAAGGATTATAATTTTTTTTTTAATATTGACAATGGAGCTAAAAGGATTATATTGATCCTTTTTTCCTTGTAAATTACTAAGACGTTAACGATTATAATATTTTTACTTAACTATCATCTTGAGTAATTTTTAATATTGTTGAACATCAAAGCCTAAGCTTAAGTGGTCGATTTTTAAATGAGAAGTAAACCATATTAGTTTTCTATTTGTTAACTCAAAAACAAATTTTGATTGACTGGAAATGGTATTAACAATTTCACCTGGTCAATGATCATTAGTGATCATCCATGAATCTTCTTTGTTAGACACATATACCTTGATCGTTTAGCTAAACAACTAATGCTATAAAGCCATTTCTTCTAATTTCTTGGTTTAGCTCTAAAGAGAAAATGGATGAGAGATTGATAGGTGTTGCTCAAACTGGTGATGTAGAAACTCTGTACAACTTCTTAATTCAAGGAGACCCTTTTGTTCTTGATAAGATTGATCAAGTCCCCTTTGTGGGCACTCCTTTACATGTTGCTATATCAGCCAATGCAAGCCTCAACAATTCAGATTATCAAAATGAGACTCAGTTCTATAGATCCGAACAACACCCTCCACTCCGCACCATATAGATGATCAGAAGGAGCCCAGTCCTCCTTGAATTACGCGTAGTAATCACTTTACTTCAATTATGAAGAGTGATTATTCAGTACTCTCGGAGTATGGACACGTGACTGCATAAGGTTTTGATTGGTGGAGAGGCGAAACGGCTTATAATTTATGTTGGGGATGGAGAAACAACATGCCGCTAAGTAATTAATGATTGGCTTGGAGTATGACTACATGGTGCTCCGAGAGTATTGCATAATTTCCCAATTATGAAAGCTATGGTTAGTTGATAGAACCAATAGGACTATTACTATCAGCCGAGAAGGATTATAATTTTTTTTTTAATATTGACAATGGAGCTAAAAGGATTATATTGATCCTTTTTTCCTTGTAAATTACTAAGACGTTAACGATTATAATATTTTTACTTAACTATCATCTTGAGTAATTTTTAATATTGTTGAACATCAAAGCCTAAGCTTAAGTGGTCGATTTTTAAATGAGAAGTAAATCATATTAGTTTTCTATTTGTTAACTCAAAAACAAATTTTGATTGACTGGAAATGGTATTAACAATTTCACCTGGTCAATGATCATTAGTGATCATCCATGAATCCTCTTTGTTAGACACATATACCTTGATCGTTTAGCTAAACAACTAATGCTATAAAGCCATTTCTTCTAATTTCTTGGTTTAGCTCTAAAGAGAAAATGGATGAGAGATTGATAGGTGTTGCTCAAACTGGTGATGTAGAAACTCTGTACAACTTCTTAATTCAAGGAGACCCTTTTGTTCTTGATAAGATTGATCAAGTTCCCTTTGTGGGCACTCCTTTACATGTTGCTATATCAGCCAACCAAACCCATTTTGCAAAAGAGATTGCAAGCCTCAAACCATCATTTGTAGTCAAGCTAAATTAGTATGGGTATAGCCCGATTCACTTGGCTTCAATGGTTGGACAAGCAGAGATTGTGAAAGAGCTCTCACAATAGATCCCAAACTCCGCCTTCTAAAGGGACAAGAGAAGACTACTCTGCTTCATTGCGCTGCCATGGTTGGCCACACTGATGTCATCAATCTCTTGCTTGATGGTTGTCCACAGTCACTTGTGGAGTTGACAATTTGGAATGAGACTGCACTTCACTTGGCGGTGAAGAGTAACCAATTGGAAGCATTTAAATTGTTGTTTGAGTGGCTGCAAAAGCTTCAAGACATCGAGGTTGGTGCCTCTGCCTTTTTGCTTGCATTGGAAAGTGCCAAATTACAACGGTTAGGAACACAGTTAAAATTGGCATGGTTTCTCGATAAGAAGGAGGTGGAGAGGTTGTGGTGTTCCTTTGCTTGCAGTAAGAGGGAAGTGGAAGACTTCAAGATAATAAAGGATGGGCTCGAGAAAATCAGGAGGGAAGAGGTGTTGAACTAGAAGGACAAAGAAGGCAACACTGTTCTGCACCTTGCAACATCCACTAAGCAATATGAGGTAAATCATCATACCCCATCACGCCCCTCCAGTTTTAGATATTCTTACTGTTCTATACTTTTTTCTTTTGACTTGCTCATTCAAGAATATTTTATAGAGTATTTTTTGTTTCAAATATGACATATATTTGAAGATAATTTGAGAAGTTTCTTCTTTAACATATACAGAACAAGGAGATTATCCAAGAATTGGAAAATTTACATAGCTAAAAGTTCGTTGATGTTTTTTTTTTTTTTTTTATTATTTTTTAAAATCAATGGGCTTTTTTTTTTTTTTTTTTTTTAATTAGAACAGGGCAATTGGTTTTGCTTAATTAATTGCCCTGCTTCGTTACAACTTGGAAATGACCTACTAATAGTTTGGTATAGAATTAAAACTGTCAATACATCATCTTGGTGAAGGAAAGCAATCAAACAGTACTTAGATTGAGCCTCAACTCCCTAAAGTTATAGGGTGGTACATTTAGATTAATTGGGAAAATGTTTTCCATTTTTTTAAATGAAAAACATTTTCTGGCAAAATAAATTTCTTTTTGGTTGATCACAAAAAAATGTTTCCATTAACTTTTGGTTTTTGTTATATGAAATGCCAGAAAATACCAAAAATTCTTTCTAGAAAATATCATGGACTGAAACAAAAAAAGCATAAAGCTACATCCTCCGTTCCACCTTGACTTAAAAGACATTGATGGCTGTTTTGGATTTAGTAATTGACTCCATTTTTGCATGATTTTCTTAACAAAAATGCTTTCCATATTTACAGATAATTAAGATACTACTTAGCAAGAATCCAGCACCCGGAACTCAGTTGGATGTCAATGCTGTCAATGGAAATAATCAGACCACTCACGACATCTTATTCCAGCTTTAAAGAGAGAAAGAAGACAAAGAAATTGAAACTATCCTTTGTCAAGCAGACGCAGTGACTGCTGGACAGATAATCACCCCACCACCATCCACCGCTGCAACGACACCACCGAAAACCTTCAAACTAAAAGGCCATCCCCCTCCAATCAACTCTAACAACATTATGATTATTGCATCCATTTTGCTTGCAATAACATGCTTTTTAACCGGAGTCTACCCTCCTGGCCGTATCTGGCAATATGATTACAATTACAAGTCAAGTTTCAACACTACTACAACAACAGAATACAAAGCTGGAACCGCAATAATGGCTGCATCGACTATATCTGTATTTTTCATGTTCTTTGTATGGGTTCTTGGCTTCTCTGCTTATAATCTGTGTCCTCATTAAGGGCTCTCCTTTGCGCTGGTTGTTCGTTGGAGCGGTAGCAGCATTTTCAACAGCATATTTGCTTGCATTAGCTCTTATAACCCCTAATGAAAAGTTGCCCGCAATTCTAAACATCTTTTTTTCTACATCGGCCATGTTTATCTTCCCTCTTGCCATAGAAGGCTAGATTCATTGCAAGAAGCGTAAAGGGTCACAGGTGACAAATGGTGAAGTTAGAGTGAAAGGGTCTCTCGTTGGAAGCAGTTTTTAGAAACAATATGAACCCTAGCAACATCAATAATTAAGGAACATACTTGTGGCAGGATGTATAAATAATGGAGCTGCTAGGTTTGTTATTGTAAAGTACGGGTATTTCTGTGTATGAAGTTTGAAATATTACCATATCATATAACATCATAATTCGTGGTTTATCGCTACGCGATCTAGTTTCTTCTTTTCCATTCTCCTCCAATTAATTGTGCATCTTATGTTATGTATGAATTCTCATTTTGTATGTTAAATGTAGTTTTGTTTATATAAATTCATTACCATTAGAATTCTGTAACTTCATGGAAAGAAAAGAAAATTATACCAATGGTTCCATACTTTACCTTTAATGTCAATTTATTACATGTAATTTCAATTTCGTTAATTTTTTGCTTGGATTGAATGTCTCTAATTAGTTCAACTGTTAAATGAATAAAAATCAGAGTGTGCAGAGTGATTCAATGCTTTTGCTTAATTAATTTTAATCTCAAGTAATCAGGAAAGGAGTTGGTGAATGATCATTTTCATTGAGCCAGAGCCAGTTTATTGGTAGACTTTTGTAGAAAGTAAGAAATACTACAGAAGTTCACTTGCCCCGGTAGATCATTCTATTTTAGTTATTACCCATTTGCTCCTTATGAGGTAATAAGATCATTCATTATGAATTTATTGGGACAAATAACAAAGTCCTTGTCATGACTCGAACCCGTCCCTATGGGTTAAGGACATAACCGGCCAGTAATCTTGAGATTACCTATGGCCTCAACTGAAACAAACGTAACTCAACAGAGTAAAGGGGCTAAACGGAAGCACAAATTTAAAACTTTGTCCATAGAGCCGTGCATATATACACATCAAAACAAACCACTTACTTATACGTTAATAACCCACATCAAAAGTACAATACCATAAAATTCTTTACAGACAGGATCATCCAAACTGAGTCAACCCCTATAAAAAATATATACAGATATACATAAAGTCCTTGCCAACAAGACAAAATGTAAATACATAACAAAATGGCAAGGATGGGTCTCGTGCGTGAGACACAAGGCTAACTCTTCAAAACTCATGTTGTTCCTGGCAGACTTCACTGGGGCTGGGTTTAGACTTCTCTTGGCTCACCTACAAACACATGAATGAGCGTGAGCGATAGCCCAGTGAATAATATCAGATACAGAGGTTACATATCAATATGTAGAACAACATGCTCCAAACGGCCTTGGGCCCAATTCATACTTCTATTTAACAGATATATATACTTACACAAAATTTAGATCAAGCGACTGTAGTTTCAACATACTGGCCTTTGGCCCATTTAGATTTCCATTTATGTCAAAACGGCCTTCGGCCCATTCATTTATGTCAAAACGGCCTTCGGCCCATTCATTTCTGTCAAAATGGCCTTTGGCCCATTCATTTACGTCATTTACGTCAAAACGGCCTTTGGCCCATACATTCGTGTCATAATGGCCTTTGGCCCACTCGTTCATGTCAAAACGACCTTCGGTCCATTCATATAGGTCAAAACGACCTTCGGTCCGTTCATTTCTATCAAAACGACCTTCGGTCCATTCATTTCTATCAAAGCGACCTTCGGTCCATTCATTCATTCATGTCAGACTTTTGTCCACAATCCCAATTAGCAACTCATAAAGCTTATAAGGGAATAAACAATTGGACATTGACAAGCTTTCGAATATTGATATTACTCACAGTGATTGGCTTGTTGACTCGCCCTAGATCTTGACCCTACACATTCCGTGAACACAAAAGGGTCATTAACAATTCAATCCGTTCTTTAATTCACATATTCCTCTTTAGGTTTTATTCTTATCTCATTAACTCATTTACAATGCTTAACATATGCCTAAGAGTGCTTACAAGTGAAAGAGAACGGAAAATGAAACACAGAACGCATGAACAAAATTTCAGAAAACAAGGTCCAAACGAACACAAACATGGATAATCACCGAGTGTTCAAACGGTGACGTCCAAGTCTTGAGGACGGTCAAAAATGGGGTGTCTACAGGCGCTCGAGCAGAAGGCCTGTCTACAAAAGCTCCCCGCTCGAGCGTGACATATCCCGCTAGAGCGAACATCCAACTCTGCAAAAAGTGCTGGGAGCACGAAATTTACGCTCGAGCAGAGGTTCTACCGCTCGAGCGGACCTCAAAATTCTGGAAAACCCAGAATGTGTTCTTGAGCTCGAATTCGGTTTCTAGCCAACATATCTTGCATGCAATGGCTCAAATCTCAAATATAATTATACTAACATGAGGTAAACCCCAAATCACAACCCAATGGATCTCAATTCACAAATAATTCACATGCATTGCCCCAATCTCCCATCAAACTCATTCTAACATAACAAATTCATACAATCAAACTCATATCTTCATAAATTGTACATGCATGTGATGAATTAGCCACATTCTCAGCTTAGTTAACACAAATGGTGATCAAAACATGAGTTTCAACCAAAACTCTACATGAATAATGTATTTCAAGCTTATACATGCCATTACAACACAATTTCTTACATGCTTGCATATGTCAAGCTTTAATTCAACAAAACCAACCCAATTTCATTTCAATCTTACTCTTGATCACCCAATTAGCTTAAACACACAAAATTACAAACTATAATCCAAGAATTACTCACCTAGAAGTTTTGATTCTCACAATCTATAACAATTCTTGGATTATCTTCAAGGTTCCCAAGCTTTAAGCCACAATTTGCATAATTCTCTCCTCTCTTCCTCTCTAACAGCCGGCTCTCTCCCTTTCTCAAGGTTTGATCAGCCAAAATGAATACATAGGAGAGAATGGGAAGTGTAGTGCCCTTACCCAACAATTCCCACTAACTCATAATAATAGTAATAAATAATTGGGCACCAATTTACCAATTTAATCAACTTAATCTGGTCCGAATCAATTTTTCAATTAAATTTCACCGTAGGCTCTAAAAATTACACTAATTTCAATGGCGTAATCAATTTCGGGTTCTGTGGCCGATAAGGCCCTCAATTTAATTTCCAAAGCAGATTATTCAAACAGATATTCCTACGGTGAACAGATAAAACTTCAAAATCACATATATTCACATAATGGCACATAAAATCATGCTAAACACATAATCATACTCAATTTAAGGACCAATTAGCACACTACGGAACAGGGATATCACAGTCCTCTAATGAAAACTTCAATTCCAAGAAGCACTGAAATGAAATTTGCTCTCAACTTGCTTTCTTCATCCCCCAGTTACATACTGCTTTCCTTTTGAGCAAGAATTTGGAAGTTTATTCAGGTTGAAAAGTAAAGTTGGATCTACAAGCTAAAAGGAGAAAGATTTCCTGCTGTATGGGTAGTAGGAAAGCCTATTGCCCCATGTAGGTGGCAACTTGTCGTTGGGCCATATATATAAAAAAATAAAAATCTACTAATTCTTTCATAAAAAATGTTTGAGACAGTTAATTTATCACCCCTCAAAAACAATCTTTAATGATGTGTATGATAAGTGTCAAATTTTGATTTGTCAAACATTTCATTATGTGGAGTCTAACTTCAATGCCACATTATTAGGGGTCATTTAATGGTGATAAATTAGGGTATGTAGCATTGATGGCAAGCTCAATCATCTACTAGCACCACACCGACATGTCGGTGAGTAACCAACCAAAGGAAAAAAACAAAACCACAGCAAACAATATAAAAACAGAGGAAAAAAACAAGGGAAAAAGAACACAGCCAGAAGCATGAACTTCCCCAAGATCATACCTTGCCTCTAAACCAGGCAGACACACAGCAAACGGTATAAAAACAGAGGAAAAAAAACAGGGGAAAAAGAACACAGCCAGACACATGAACTTCCCTAAGATCATGCCTTGCCTCTGAACCAGGCAGACACCACAAAATAGCTGCAGCAAAACAACCATCCACTGAAGCACTCATCTTCCTTAATCATTGCAGTTCATCCTCATCAAGCCATCACCCCAATCACACCTTCATCCAATACAGAATCTAATATGCTGAAACTTATAATTAAATCATCCATCAAGAAGAAAATCTCTGGACAATGAAATTTAATCCAATGAGCAATTCTAACATTAATAAGTGTTGGGATATATCTCCTTATTGGAGTTTGAGACCCAATTGGTTTGTTAAAGAATTTTAATTTGGTTTGGTTTAGGTATAATATATTTTAATATATTATATCTAATTTTTTAGAGACCTAATTCAGTTTGGTAACATTTAGGATTTTGATAATATAACTCAAGAATCAATAATATATATATATATATGTATTATCTTTGGCCCCCGTGATAGAGTGCTACGGTAAATATATTACTCATTCTCTTCGGTGGGTGCTCAAACACACTGGTGCTTGTAAGAAGGTTCTCTTGGTTTTTTGAATCATTAGTGCTTTGAAACTTTTCAGTGCATCTTCAGTTGGGTGTTTTTGGTGAAGTTGTTTTGGGTTATTATTTTGGGTTTTCTTCAACTCTGGTTTCGAAGACTTTTGTTCATCTATTTGGTGAGATCTTTTCTCTTGTTTATTTGTGATTATTTGGAATTCACCTAAGGGTGATTTTGTGAGACCATTCGTGTCTTGTTTGTAATCATTTGGAAATTTTTGGTTGATAGTGGAATCGAATAGTTGGTTGATAGTGGAATCGAATAGTGCTATCGAATTTCAATCCCGTGGACGTACCTCACATTGAGGGAACCACGTAAAAACTCTTGTCTTATTTTTGATTTAATTTTTCCGCATTAGTTTTTATTCCCATTGATTGATTTACTGGTGGGGAATCATATCTTTTCCCTAACAATAAGTTGGCACAAAACACTCAAATCCACCTGGTATCTGTTGAAAATTCAATTGTTTCTCAATTTCCACACAAACCAAAGGAAAAATTTGGTAGCCAAAAGTTTCACTTTTTGAGAATTGGCGACTAAAAATTTAGTAGCCAAAAGGTTCACTTTTTTACAATTGGCGACTAAAATTATAGTAACCAAAAGCCAACCTGTGATATTTGTTTAGTCACCAAAAGGTCTCATTTAGTTTTAATAATTTGTTCTATAATATTATTTGCGCCACTTGTAACCTGTGCATATACAAAATTATTCATCCATTTATTCATTCATTCAATTCTCAACCATTCAATAAAAATATTTCTCCACAACCTGTAGCATTCAATTTCTAACCATATACAAGACTTAACTATTAACCGTACATATCAAAGAAAATAAGAATCCATAAACATAGTATAATCCAACATATACATATACTATCCAAACCAACAATTAAAATCCAAATTAACAAAACATATCAGGGTCTCCATCTTCATATCACGTGCTTTTGATGCAGTTTCAGATATAGTAGAAGAGGGTCTCCATCTCATTCAACTTCTTCGACTTGTGAGACTTCTCAGTGGGGCCTTGACCAGGTTGCACAACGTAATTTATTTCCTTCACAATTAGCTACAGAGAGCAAATAAGATAATGAATATATATATATATATATATATGTATATATATGTATATATGTATATATGTCAATTGTGAACATAATTGGTGCAGCAGACTGGCTCATGTAACATCAACAAAAAGGAGATATACAGTCTAAATGAGTGAACATAATTGCTAGAACAGAAACAGCAAGGTTTCTTGACAATCATTAATAATAAGACCCACTGTCCACCCAAAAAAAAAAAACATTTTGGAAAAACCTACCCACCATACCAGCTTCTAATAGATACTCATTATTCTTCTTTATATGTTAAATAAAACTGCAATTGGTCATCCTCTAAGAATATGTACACTTTTAAGTAGTTACTTTGTCCGTAGATATGTATCGGCCAGTCCAACACTTCAAGTGTGCCTCTTGCTCCAAATCATAGTTTCTACCTCAAACAAAAGTGAAATATATTGACAAAGGTCTATAAAAATAATAATACTAAAAAAACTATTGCTTGGTTTCATTGTTCCAAAAACACTTTTCAGAAAATTTTACTTTCTTATTTTTCATGTTTTTTTGTTTTTACTGAATTTTTTTAATAATTTAAGCAATTTTTTTACTTTTTAGACACACCTAAAATAAATAACACCTAAAAAGTAAAAAATTGTAAAAAAAAATCTTTTAAAAATTCACTAAACACCAAAAATACAAACAAAAATCAAGAATTCAGTACATTTTTTGTATTTTTATATATTTATTAATTTTTTAAAATATTTTTTCACATTTTTTTTTTACTTTTTAGATATATCTGAGTAAGGTACATCTAAAAAAGTAAAAAAAAATGTTTAAAATATTCACTAAAAACAAAAAAACACGAAAACAAAAAAATTCAGTTTTCAAAAAGCTCAAACCAAACACACTGACTGTATTTTGATTATCAAAGCCATGCCTACTGTTGCAAAAAATTTCAACAAGAACATTTCTCTATAATTTATTATTATTATTTTTTTAACGTTTGGGTATTGAACCAACAAATCAGTCCTCAAAGCCTTTCTATGACATTTTTACATACACTTGGTGAGCATAAATCAGAAAGATTAGTTTGCTCACCAACACAGGAAAACAGACCAACTCTTTTTCATAAACATTGGCACATGAGGCATGAATGAATGACAAATCTCTCTTGCAACCCACTGAAAGTTGCATATATACATACATATATATATATATATATATATATTATTGATTTCATTAATTAATCCAGCTGAAAGGGGGTCATAGGGAGGGAAATAGGGGGTTTTGCAAAGTTTGGGAAGAGGGTTTCGCCTGGTGGTAAGGGAGTTGTAAAGAGGGGGAAAGGAAGGGGAATAAGGGATAGATTGAGAAGGATATATCTATTACTTTAAAATAATTCACCACATCAATTTTGAAAAATCTAGAAATCCCCTAGATGTTGATTTGAGATTATGTATCAATTTTAAGCAGTATATAACAATCCCAATTAAACAATGAAGACAAATCAATATAACGATTTTAATGTGGAAAAACCACAATTGAAGCACCTCCAATTGTGATAAAAAAAACTACGGGCAACAGCCACAAAACAATCCACTAAGAAGATATAAAGGAATTACACAGGTATACTCCCAATTACCTAGCGAATCCACTCCCGAATTGAACCAACCCCTATGTGCCTCTTCTAACCCCGTCTTCACCTCGGAATTGTCTTGACAATGAGCCACTCCAGAATCCACCAAAGCTTCAGGCTCGAATTCTTCAGAATCCATCGAAGAACAACTCTCTCTTTTCTATAGAACAAACAAATAATCCTTTGATGTATACTCTTTAAACCATGAGTTGAATACTCAATCAAAACATCAAAGAAAACTCGCAAAATATCCCCAAATATAAACCTTAATATCCAAAAAGAAGATCTGGAGCAGTAATCCTAGTTTTGGACTAAAATAAATACTTATAGAAATTTGGGACTGCGAAGCTCGCTCGAGCGAAGACTCTCTCACTCGAGCGAGGAACTAAAAACGTGTGTTTTCCTTAAGTGGCTTCGCTCGAGCCACGCACCCTTCGCTCGAGCATACATTCATCTTTTTCAGGTTTTTACATAGACGCAGCCTTCGCTCGAGCGAGAACTCCTTCGCTCGAGCAAGCAAGGGCGGACATGCAACTTCGAATGCAATTTTGCATTTTGCTTCGGGGGCGCTGCCCCTCGACCCCGCCTAGGCGCTGCCTCGGACCAGCCAAAGGGGCGCTGCCCCTTGGACCCCCACGAGCTGACCGGGCAGCTCGATCCCCGTCATAATCAGCGAAGTGACAATCTTGAAATAATTAACATCACAAACTTCTCTGCACGGCACAATTTGGGTTTGATTTGCATCTAAGAAACTCATAGCCTCACTGAAATAAAAGTGCGAAAACAAGTACAAGTGAAAGGAGTTTTGTCAAATGGGATTGCCAAGAATAAAAACCTAACAAATTTTTTTAAAATTATTTCGGTAAAATTTTATTTTTAAACTACTAAAATACAACAAAGGTTAAATTAAATTATTTAGGCCCTTCATTGTTTAAACAAAAATTTAGGCCTTCTGTGCATACAAAATAACATACTAATTGACCAAATCACCCTTTCCATTATAATTTGTACAACAAACTACAACATTTTTTAGACTCTAACAACAGTAATATCAATAACCTCTTTTATTTCCAGCAAAGCAATTACCTACTATTTTTGTTCAGGTACACATGAAGAATCGAAAAGGACATCATAAGAAAATC
Source organism: Camellia sinensis (assembly GCF_004153795.1). NCBI lineage: Eukaryota > Viridiplantae > Streptophyta > Magnoliopsida > Ericales > Theaceae > Camellia > Camellia sinensis. Next base: position 1,280,824 of record NW_021025011.1, on the reverse strand, counting down.
AGAAGCCTTTATGGGTAAAAATAACCAAAATTACTTTTTACTATCTCAGGCCGCTGATCGAGTCCTAGCCACTGTCTTCCATAGATTGATCTAGTCCACCATGGCATCAGCAGCACGAGCAAAAATCGGATCCAACGGCCCTAATCGCTCCTTCACCACCACAACCATTGAGCTTCAGTGGGTGATGGATCTCAGGCAACGGTGACCAACAAGGAGGTAAAATAGAGAAACGAGGACAAAGAGAGATAGAGAGAGAGTCGACAGACTCAGAGACAGAGAGAGAGAAAGACAGACCGAGAGTAAGAGAGAACCTGGAAGGATGCAACAGTGGTCGTCGTGATTTGCGGCGGTGAGCGGCGGTGGTCTGTGCTAAGGTGAGGTTGGGTGAGGTTTGGTGTTGACCGAATCTGCGTGTGAGAGAGAGCACCAGACGTGTAAAAATAAACAGACGCCAACATTTACTCATTTCCCTCTATTTCATTCAACCTTTAGCAACAAAACTACTAATTTGTCGGCAAATAGTGGCAAATGTTATTAGCGGCGACCAAACCATTAGTCGCCAAAAGTGAATATTGGCCGACTAAGTTCCTGGTAGCCAAAGACTAACAGTAAATATGTTTTTTTTGGGTTGGAAACAAAATACATATATAATTAATAACAATTCACGACTAAATATTTTAGTCACTAATTACTTTTTAACCCTTCCAAAATTTGAAATCTCCCTCCAAAAATTTTAGTTTTTTTGCGACTAAAATATTCTTTTGTCGCTGAAAATATACTTTTGGGAACCAAACTTTGGTCGCCAAAGATAAAAAAATAATATTTTTCTTTTCATTCGGCTACTAAACAATTTTAGTAGCTAAAACTAACTATACGGCTACTAAAATATTCTTGTTGCTGAAAATATACTTTTAGCGACCAAACTTTTAGTCGCCATATATAATATATATATATATATTTTTTTTCATTCGGCTACTAAACAATTTTAGTAGCCAAAACTAGCTATACGGCTACTAAATTTTTTTTTAGTCACCAATTGTGATATTTTTAGTGACTATTTTTTTTTTAGTCGCCAATAACCAATATTCCCTACTAAAAAAAATTAGTAGCTAAATATTTGACTTTTGCCAACTAATATTATTTTTGGTTGCCAATTCCACAATTTTTGGTGACTAAATTTTTTTTAGTCGCCAAAAGTGGTCTCCAAAAGTGCATTTTGTTGTAGTGAAAGTATTCAAGAAATTTGCTGATAATAAATTGCTTTATGCCAGCATCTTCTGTCTTATACTTTTTGTCTAACGATTCTCATAATTCTTTTGTCGTCTTCAAAGGACTATACACGTTATACAAAGTGTTGTCCAGCCCATTAAGGATATAGTTCCTACACAAGAAATTGGCATGCTTTCATGCTTCCGTTACAGTAGCCATTTGCTGATCAATCTCATTTTCGTTTAAAACGGGAGCATCTTCACAGATGAACCTTGCCAAATTCAATGTTGTGATATGGAATAACATTTTATGTTGTCATCTTTTAAACTTTGTTCTACTAAACTTTTTTGGTTTCTCACCATGGTTAACCGGAACTGTTGAATGAACAAGAGTCGGAGCAAGAACAATAACAGTACTACCAGAACTAGTATTTCTATTTTCAGAAGCCATTATTTTTGACATATAACCAATGAAAATAAAAAATTATTTAAAAGTTCACAACCTTTTAAATAAACTTTACTTAAAATCCAGACCTAACACTAGATTTAAACTAGTCAAAAAATAACACATCACACAATATTCCATAAAACTTTTATGGCAACATATAATCCGCATCATATAATAGATAAGTTTTATGAACAAATTTATCATGATTACAAGATAATCTGACTTATACGAATAATTTTTATAAAAAGGATTCAGGCAAAGTAGTACAGAAACAAAAAAAATTTGATTATATACAAATAATTTATTTTGATAAGAACAAAACAAAATTATAAGTTTGAACACAAACAAATTTTCAAACGAACAAATCCAATTATAATCAATGACTTAAAAAAAAAAAAAAAACACCATTGAAAAGCAAATGGATAAAAATATTCCAAATTCAGAATTTCAAAAGTCACAAACAGACGAGTTGCAACTATTCTTATAAAAGTTCCACCACCTACCATCTATATGGCAATCAAAACTAATATTTATAAACATAATTTCATATATATGCAAGTCATATCAAACTAATCATGGAAAACTGACCAAGACTGGATGATAAAGAGAACATGCACGATTTATACAACATATTTAAAAATTTATGTCAAACCCATAAACAGATATGAAACTTCTGTATATTTAACCAAAATTGAAATTTGTAAACCCATATTTTGATACACAGATTCATTTCAATGCTTAAGGTTGACCACAAATATATTAAAGATGGTTCTCCAATCACAACTATGGGATAAATACTTAACCGTATCATATGCATAGATGTGACTTTCATAAATGTGTGGTTGTACAAAATAACACATGCATAAGAACCAAAACCAAAACCAAAACCAAAACCAAAACTGTTGGAGTGTCGGTACAAAATCAAAACAGTTCGAGATTCAACACCACAAACAAATAGCATGAAATAAAGTGAATTATTTATTCAGATAGAAATTGAACAAATAAGATTTTTCAAGGAACATAAATAAATTCTATCTTAAACAGTTTCTCATAACAGAGTACTGGAAGTGTTTTACAGAAACAGAACCTACAACCCGAACAATTTCTTTTAAATATACACCGTACACAATAAAATCTTTGTAAATAACAAATCAGACATAACACAAGTACATACAAAAATCAAACAGAGATACCAGTGTAACAACAGTTATTAGTTCTGCTGTTCATATACCATGTTAAAAGCCAAAACTTACACCATTTCACAAAATTCCAAATCTGTACAAAAGTAGTTACTAAAGCAACCAACCAAAAATAAATTTGCCTTATAGTCAAAATTGAAAACGTATTCACAAACTAATAAAGAAACAGATTCTATCTATAGTAAATTCTGATTATTCAAAGTGGTATAAATCTGAATAAAATAATTTGAAGCAAAAAATACAGAAAAACAATTTGTATTTCACTTGAACAGGCAAACAAGAAAATAATATTCTTACACGAATTTGTCTTAAAATTGTAGGAATATTTCCTTATATGTATGGTGTGAAACAAGTAATCATTGCACCAAATATATCACCAAATTATATAAAAAAAATATAAGTTTAATATAATGTAAATTGTTTGGGTAAAACCAAACTAAACCATATATAGAGAACTGGAAATAGTTATAGAGAAGTAGAAAACTTACAAAATAGATTGCAAAATTCTAGAAACGAAATCAAATGTGATCAAAACTTGTATTGGACACAATTTTCTTAAAACAAATTTGTCTCCCGTTATGGTGCTCACGAGTGTTTTATTAGACGTTCGTTTCCCAGGATACAACGATCGAACCTTGCAGAAGCAATACTACCACGTCAAGTCTGGCGAACCTTACTATGCATAATTCTTCCACAGAAAAGACAGAATGTAGAAAAAAAGAAACACAAGATGAATTCAATGCAAAATAAATGCAATGGGAGCTTGTTTATATAGGTGAATTGGTGACTCTTTGTATGGTCATGGTGACTATTCAAAAGAGTCACCTTTTTTCCATGAAAAGGTGTAACTAGAAAAGACATGATTATTTTTTCAAAAGAATTCGAATTCTGAATCGAATCTTGTTTAATTTTGACTCAAAAAATTAACGAATTTATTTAAATAAAATCAAATTTTAAAGTAAATTTTGTCTTAAAACCATTCTCAAATGGTTCACTTTGGAGTCAATTGCTCATTCACTTATTAATGGTTTCCAAACCATTTTTCCAACATTTTTAATTTTTATTTTGGCTTGTACCTACACAAAATTTGCTTATATAAATAAAAACTAAAATTATTAATTTTTTCCTCATGGAAATCACATAAAATATAAAGTCAGAAATCCAATTTTCAAACATTGCCTTAATAACTGAATCAATTATAATTTATTTTTCACAATAATTATATTTGCTAAGCAATTTTATATGATTTTTATGGTTGATATAAATCATAGTTATTGACATTAACATAAATCATAATTATTAAGATAGATTTTAAGCATTTTTAACTGTTAACATTATTAATTGATTCATACTTTTCCTTAACGTAATAGATTGAATTATAAAATTTAATCGACTTCAACTTAATTTTTTTTTTAAAATTTCTCCATAGATAATTTTAACAGATATAGTCAAACAATATTCTTTAAAACAATTCATGCATTTGGCAAACAACCATCTACTACTTCTACATAATTCACCAATTCAATTGTTTAAAATAAATAAATAAATAATTCATAAACTTCATTTTTAAACTGCTTACACTATAATATAGTTTTGGTTTACTGAAATGAAATTGAATTGAATGGAATGGTTTGGTTATTTTTTAGTCTCTTTACGGAATGACTATTCTCTCACAATGGTAAATGGTGATTTCATTTATAATATTTTTTTATTATTTTCAGTAAATCAAATGTAAAGATAAACATTATGATGGAATTATTTTATTTCATTTCATTTCAATGAATCAAATATAACTTGAGATCAAAAATTATTTTGGTGTCATATTTTTTAAACTGAATTTAGGGATTCAAGGCAGCGGCTCTGCTTGCCTTGCCTCAGGGCCGGCCCTAGCAATATTTGGCAAAAGCGAAATAATAATAATAATAATAATAATAATAATAATAATAATAATTACAAATATATTAAAAAACCTTATATCTTCAATTATTAAAGTTAACAAAATTTTTAGAATTACATTGAAGACTTCCAATAATTGAAAGAGGCTCTGGCGTATATAATTAAATTAGTAGACTTTTTAGTCAACTTATTTTTAAAATTTTCTGGATAGGATTATTCAATTCACAAAAATTGCCCAACTCGAACCATCTTCACCTATTTGGGTGGTTTCGCAGAATCGTTAGGGTCGGACGTGGATTAGGATTTTTCTATTTTGTAGGTTACGGGGCGGATCGCGGGTTTTACCTGCACCTACACACATCTTTATACATTTTTTTTTTTTTAAAATCTGGACCGTTAGATTTTCTTATAAGTTTTGTAGAAGGGAAAGATAAAGTTGGTGGCAGGTTTTTTTTATCTCAGAATCTTTCTCAATATTTGAGTTCATTGTTGTCTTTAGACAAAGTTTCAAGGTTTGTCTCACAAATTATTTTCTTTATTTTCTAGACCACAAAACAGGGATATAAAACTTTTATTATTTTTTTTCTTTTTCTCCTGGGGAAAATTCTTAAAAAGAGCATTGAGATTTTCTATGAAGATTAAAGATTAAATAAATTATGTATTTTCATTTTCTATGGAGTTTGCGAGTTTGTAAATATTTTTATTTTATTTTATTTTATGGGTTTGGATGAAGTTTGACAACAATTTATTTTGGTTCCCAACTAGTTATTATTATTGCATTTTGATTTTTGGATGAATGTAAAAGGTAATGAAGAATTACTTTTAGATAAATTTAGAATTTTGAATGATTTTACTTTAATTGTGTTATTGGTACTAAATAGTGAATGAATTTTTTTAAAAAAAAGTCTAATCCGCAAATTGCCCACACATTTGTAAACCCTATTCACACAAACGGCAACTCACACTACAGGCGGCTGTGGGTTCGATTTTTCCAAACCGCAAACATGCGGGTGGGTTCAAATTGCAAACCGAACCATCAAAAATCGATTCACGATTACCCCTATCTAGTGGAATCTAAAAATGTAAAAAAAAAAATTCTATATAAAAAAAAGGTTAACTAAAATCGAAAAAATATTCAACAAAAAGCAACTAAAAAAACCAATCCCAAACACTCAAATAATATTGGCCATTTTTCCTATGGGTATTGCATAAAATTTAAATAAGTCTATTATATGAAATTTCCCTAACATCTAGTGCCAATTGATTGAAAGTATAAGATGTTGAATTAAAGATGTGGTGTCTTATGGCCAAGTTTTAGCAAATCTGCATATGTGTTTGCCTCTCGATATCAGTGACTAATTCTGATTGAATTTGAACCCAACTTATCCAATAAGAAGAATCCATAGTCAAGAATAATATTATTGAGACTTATGGTGAGTTATATATCTTTTGCCTGCAATAAATTCGTAACGATGTTGGCATGAACTTTCCCAATAATGTTTCTGAGCTCCTAGTTTACTGTCAATGCCTATAGCGATGCAAATGCATCTGCAAAAACTGGCTATTGTGATCCTGGAACAGTCCATTAGTGTTAAGTGCCATCCTTTATTAGTTATTGTGTTGAAGTTGTTGGCCAAACGATTAATAAAGTCAGCAATTTTTCTGAATTCACTTTGTGAAATTCAAGTGAGTTTTTGGGTCAAGGCCCAAATGCCCAATAGGGCTGTAAATAATAGCAATGAAATACGTAATTTGGTCTTATTTGAAAGTGGACTGAGGATGAATGGACCAGGGTGTTTGTGACTTTAGCCCAACAGATTATTAGCATAAAAGACCAATTGGCCCAATGTCTCAACAACATCGTTTAGGGAATGAAATTAAACTCAACAACATGAAAAAATTATTTCATAACACATGTGATAATGTTACCAACAGATTTGTGTGGGGATGTATTTTCTGAATACCAACACGTGGCATGGTGACGCCAATGTGTCAGCCGAGGTGCCACCTGTCGTAGTAGTTATGCCGAGGTTATCTTTGGCGAGGCCGAGGTGATCTCCGAAGATATCGGAATCCGAGATAAGCGGATAAATGGATAAGGGGCAAAAGTCCTAGAGTAAAGAGAAGACTTTGATAAGAATAAGGATAAAACTCTTAGGGAGTTTATCTTTATCTCTTGAAGAGTCCAAAGTCAGTATTGAATTGGAATCCATAGAAGTCAGGCTTCTAGTAAGACTTGGATTGAGTAAACTATAAAAGAGAGGCACCCCCGTGGGTCTAAGGTACTTAGTTTTATGCTTAAGCTTGTGAGTTTAGCACTTGATTATCTTTGAGAGATATACTGACTTGATCGTCGGAGTGCCCCCGGGTGGAAGAGCCACCGCCGGAGCCTTTTCTTTCTGTTGCAGGTTTGCTGAAGCCATTTATTCTGCCGGTGCTCTCCAGCTGATTACTAGGCGGGCAGTGTGATCAGATTTTCACCCACACAATTTGGCGCCGGAAAACTTAGAAGAATAGATGGCCAGTAACGGACAGAGGGAAAACATTGGGGGCGACACTCCTGCTGGGAGTGGCAGACCAATCGACTTGACGTTGAAGGAGACAATCACAGTACAGAAAATCATGACCAGGGCCACAGAGAGAAAGACGTCGGCCAAGAGGGCGACGCTTCGAATAGGACAAACCAAAGCAAGTATTATAATGAAGATAACCTTCAGGTATGGAGGGATAGGTGCCTACAGAGAGATGAGGAAGTAAAAGACTTGGCAAACAAGTTGGCAGACCTACAGTCAGTGGTCAACTTCATGATGCAAAACAATGTTATGCAGCCACCATACCCGCTGCAAGATACGCCGATGCCAGCAATTAATACCCAGAAGGGGGAAAGTCAAGCAATCCCCGAAGCCCCTCAGCACACTAGGAGTGGAAGGCACTCTCACCGACCTTCCAGGGAAGTCAGACGAGAGGAGCCGAGCAAGAAGAGTCTCGAAGGACACATCACATGAAGGATCCAGGGCCCAAAGAACATCGGCATGTTCAAGGGCAAGCACTCTGCTTTGACACAACCCATGGAGAAAGATCGAAACGGGCCCACCACGAGGCCGAAAGTAGTGTGCCAAAAAGATTGAAATCCAGAGATAGTCGAGCTCCAGGTAGGAGTAAAGAAGACTTGAGGGATTACCTCAAAAGGAGGCAGCAGAATGTTGAAGCCGAGGTGACTTCCCCAGTTAAGCCGAGGACGCCATTCTCGGTGGAACTCGACAAATTTGAAGCACTAAAGAGATTCAGTATGCCGAGGTTCCAAATTTATGATGGTAAGTCAGATCCCAACTTTCATGTTGGACTATACCTGAATTCAATGGCATTATATAGTGGGAACGAGCCGTTGCTCTGCAAAGTATTCCCCTCATCCTTTGGGGAAATTGCATCCGATTGGTTCCATAAACTACCAAAGAAAAGCGTAAAGACATGGGAAGGCCTGGCCGAGATGTTTGTGGCCAGGTTTGTGACGAACAAACTACAGCCCTTGAGGGTCGACGCCCTGATGGCTTTAAGAATCACCAAGGAAGAAGGCCTTAGGGCTTACGTGAAGAGGTACTACGAGGTGTTTAATCGAATACCCGAATGCAACCAAGAAGTGGCAGTCGTGTCTTTCAAGAACGGCCTGAAAGATGACTGCCCACTACGGAAGTCTTTAGCAAAAACATTGCCAAAAAGCATGGAGGAACTCATGGCGAGAATCGAAAAGTATGCCAGAGCCGAGGAAGATACGTCAGGAAACAAAGAGATAAAGCAGGAGAAGGGAAACGGCTCGCCGAAGCGAGGCCGAGGTAACAACGGGCCGACCAAACAAGAAACAGAATTGAAGGGTAAATAGGCAGTAACGACGGTGTTCCGAATCCCTATCCATAAAGTCCTGGATCAAATACGAAATCAACCCTATTTCAGGGCACCGGCAAGAGCACCAGGGGAATTTATGGGAAGAAATGTTGGTAGGCGCTGTGCTTACCACAATGAAGAAGGATACCCAACTCAGGGTTGCAGAGCCTTAAAAGCACACTTAGAAGACCTAGTAAGGCAAGGCCATCTGAGGGACCTTGTTAATGAGACCAGGACAAGAGAAGAGCAGGCAAGATTGTCTCAAGCACCTGCAGCTCCGCCTCCCCCAGCACAACAACCACAGGCAAGAGGACCACGGGTGGTTAATGTCATTTACTTAAAAGTGAACAAAAACGACATTCGGGGAGAAACCCAAAGAGTAAAACACCTGCAGCACGTGAACCAGGTCGGACACAAAAGACCTCGGCCTAAAGAATGCCAAGGACCGATGATAACCTTCACTGAAGCCGACCTAGAGATGGTCCAGCATCCGCATAATGATGCCTTGGTAGTATCCTTCCAGGTTGGGGAGTGCCAAGTAAAATGCATCCTAATAGATCATGGCAGCTCTTGTGACATCATGTACGTCAGATGTTACAAGGAGCTGGGCCTTCATCCTGACGACCTAGAACAATCCAGCAACCTTATGGTCGGCTTCAATGGAACACCGACATGGCTACTGGGCGCAGCAAGCGTGGAGGTATAAGCTGGTTCTAAGAAGATCAAAACAGAATTTATGGTGATTGACACACCCTCGCCATATAACATCATCTTGGGAAGACCATGGTTGCATGCAATGAGGGCAGTTCCCTCAACATTGCATCAACTACTACGGTTCCCAACAAAGCATGGGATTAAAGAAGTCAGAGGAGATCAACTGCAGGAAAAAAATTGCTCCATGGCAGCAATAAAGTCTACTTGCAGCATTCGAGAGCCAAAAGAGGCAGAGATTGAAAACAAGGACATGGAGGTCCTAGATGATGTCGACAAGAAGCCAACCGAAAAAAGTGAAGAGACACTAAAGAAAATCCTTGTCCAGGAGGGCGACGAAGAACGCTTCTTTCTTCTCAGCTCAGGCTTAGCCGAAGAAGAGGAAAGAGAACTGGAAGATTTTTTTAGAGCCAACATTGAGGTGTTCACCTGGACACCTTACGAAATGCCTGGCATTGACCCCGAGGTCACTTGCCACAGACTGAATGTCGATAGGTCGGCAAAACTTGTGATTCAACGAGCCAGAAGACCGACGTTGATGCACGTCAAAGCAGTAGAAGAAGAGGTAGACAGACTTCTGGAGGCCAGGGCCATCCGTGAAATTCACTACCCGACATGGCTGTCCAACACAGTAGTAGTGAAGAAGAAGAATGGCAAATGGAGGATCTGTGTAGACTTTATCAGCCTCAACAAAGCCTGCCCTAAAGACAGCTTTCCTCTGCCCAAGATTGACCAGCTAGTAGATGCAACTTCAGGGCATGAAAGGATGAGTTTTTTGGATGCATACAGGGGGTACCACCAGATTGCCATGTACCCTCCAGACGAGGAGAAGACCGCGTTCATCACCCCTAAAGGCCTGTACTGTTACAAGGTAATGCCTTTCGGGTTGAAAAACGCAGGAGCAACTTACCAAAGGTTAGTAACAAAGATGTTCAAGCACCTGATTGGCAAAACGGTAGAACTCTACATCGATGACATGGTCGTGAAGACCAAGGAATCTACGGGTCATCTTGCCGACCTAAAAGAGGTCTTTGATATACTCAAAACATACCGGCTCCGACTCAACGCATCAAAGTGCGCATTTGGAGTTGGATCATGGAAGTTTTTAGGGTATCTGGTAACAAGAAAGGACATTGAGGTCAGCCCAGACCAAATCAAGGCCATCATAGAGCTGAAGAGCCCGACGTCGGCAAAACAGGTTCAGATGCTTACTGGAAATGCCGCAACCCTAAACAGATTCATCAGCAGAAGCTCAGATAAGTGCAGACCCTTCTTCAACATGGTGAAAAAAGCCACAGACTTTCTGTGGATAGAAGAATGCGAAGCCGCTTTGACCGACCTGAAGAAGTACTTGACCACAACTCCGGTTCTTTCCAATCCAGAACCAGGGGAAGAACTGTTTTTGTACTTGGCATTTTCAAAACCTTGGCCGACGCAGAAACAAGGTATCTACCACTGGAAAAATTAATGCTAGCCTTAGTAATGGCTTCAAAGAAGTTGAACCATTACTTTCAGGCGCATAAAATTGTGGTCCTAACAGAGCACCCACTGAAGTCCTTGTTGCAACAAAGAGACTTAACAGGAAGGATAGCAAGATGGGCAGTAGCCCTGGGCCAGTATGACCTGGAGTTCAGGCCGAGAACAGCAATAAAAGGCCAGGTTTTGGCTGACTTCGTGGCAGAATTCACGCCTGACACCATCAAACATCGGGCTCCATTGAGCCAGGATGAGCATTGTCCCAGCAAGCAAGGAGAATCCTAGCCTAGGGCAAAAGAGCAAAGGAAGGAAAAACTCAGACCCTGCAGCATCTACATCAGTGACTCATTCAGACTGTTCGTCGATGGAAGTTCGAACCGACAAGGAGCGGGGGCAGGAGTACTGCTGATATCTCCAGATGGAGAAATAATAGAGCAATCCATCCGTTTGGGGTTCAAGGCCTCAAACAATGAAGCAGAATACGAAGCATTAATTACAGGGCTAAAACTGGCAGCAGTAGTAGAAGCAGGTGAGGTAATTGTTTTTTGTGATTCACAACTTATTGTTAACCAGTCAATAGGAGAATTTGCAGCCAGAGACGAAAGGATGTCGACATATGCAAAAGAGGTCATCAGATTGGCAGCCCTATTTCAGAACTGCCGACTACTCCAAGTTAGCCGAGATGACAACACCCACGCCGATGCGTTGGCTAACCTGGCAAGTTCAATGCAGACTGGAAAAACAAGAACAATTATGATCGACTATATGTCGGGCCCGAGCGTAGAACCAGAGAGCACAGAGCAGCAAGCAATGTGTGTGGACATGGGGCCAAGCTGGATGAATGCAATTGTTGCATTCCTGAAAGAAGGAAAGCTGCCAGAAGATTGTAAGGAGGCACACAAAGTCAGATTGACATCTGCAAGATTCAGTTTGACAGAAGATGGACACCTCTACAGAAGGTCCTTCACTAGACCCCTTTTAAGGTGCGTACATCCTTTGCAGGTTGAAGATATCCTATATGAAATTCATGAAGGAATTTGTGGAAGCCATGCTGGGGGCAGATTTTTAGCCCACAGGGCCATTACCCAGGGGTATTGGTAGCCCTACATGCAAAAGGATGCTGAAGCCTACGTGAAGAAGTGTGAACAATGTCAAAAGTTTGCACCATTGATACATCAGCCAGCTGCTGACCTAAACCCAGTATCCAGCCCTTGGCCGTTTGCCCAATGGGACATGGATCTTGTTGGGCAACTTCCCCAGGCAACTGGGCAGAGAAAATACTTGCTGGTAGCAACAGATTACTTTACGAAGTGGATAGAGGCAGAACCTCTTGCCAAAATCCGAGATGTGGACGTCAAGAACTTTATATGGAGAAATATCATCACCAGATTTGGGATTCCAAGAGCAATAGTTGCCGACAACGGAACACAATTTGACAGCAAACTCATCAAGAACTTTTGTGCGAAATTCAAGATCAAGAATTACTTTTCAACACCAAGCTTTCCCCAAAGCAATGGGCAAGCAGAAGCATCCAATAAAGTAATTTTGGATGGAATAAAGAAGAGGCTGCAGGCAGCAAAAGGAAAATGGGTAGACGAGTTGCCCAACGTACTTTGGGCATATCAGACTACGCTGAGAAGATCAACAGGGGAATTCCCCTTTGCCATGGCTTATGGCACAGAAGCTGTCATCCCATTAGAGATCGGCATCCCAGGGATCAAGACCCAGGGAGTAGAGAATGGCACCAATGACATACTCCTAACTCGAGATCTGGATCTTTTGGAAGAACGAAGAGAGAAAGCTGCAATTTAGCTCGCAGTATACCAGCAACAGCTTGCTAGAGCTTACAACAAGAAGGTCAATCCAACAGATTTTCAAACCGGCGACCTAGTCCTGAGAAAAGTCGTCGGCAACAAGAAAGATCCCAGAGAGGGCAAGCTTGGCCCAAATTGGAAAGGACCCTACAGAATTACTTCGGTATTAGACAATGGAGCTTATCGGCTTGAAGATAACGAGGGCAAAGCACTGCCAAGACCTTGGAACACTTGTAATTTAAAATTCTTCTATCATTAGATGTGCAGTATTTTTGACCGATGTCATCAATAAAATTTTTCCATTTTCTTAAAACACATATGAGTGATAAAGTTACATATTGGTGTTTTTGTAGACATGAATAATGAGAACCCAAGTAGAACTCAGGTTCACATTGGGGGCAGGGAGAAGACAGAGACACTTAACCCACTTGTTAAAATTTGTAGCAATTTACAAGTTGGAGTTAAGCTGATTCCTTATCTTCACTTGTTGAAATTTGTAACAGTTTACAAGTTAGAGTTAAGCTGATTCCTTATCTTCACTTATTGAAATTTGTAGCAATTTACAAGTTGGAGTTAAGCTGATTCCTTATCTTCACTTGTTGAAATTTGTAGCAATTTACAAGTCGAAGTTAAGCCGAGATCATTGTTTCTCTTCACTTGTTGAAATTTGTAGCAATTTACAAGTTGAAGTGAAGCTGAACTGATTCATTATCTTCACTTGTTGAAATTTGTAGCAATTTACAAGTTGGAGTTAAGCTGATTCCTTATCTTCACTTGTTGAAATTTGTAGCAATTTACAAGTCGAAGTTAAGCCGAGATTATTCCTTAATTCACTTGTTGAAATATGTAGCAATTTACAAGTTGAAGTTAAGTTGATTCCTTATCTTCACTTGTTGAAATTTATAGCAATTTACAAGTCGAAGTTAAGCCGAGATCATTATTTCTCTTCACTTGTTGAAATTTGTAGCAATTTACAAGTTGAAGTGAAGCTGAAATAGTTCCTTATCTTCAGTTGTTGAAATTTGTAGCAATTTACAAATTAAAGTTAAGCCGAGATTATTGTTTCTCTTCACTTGTTGAAATTTGTAGCAATTTACAAGTTGAAGTGATGCCACACTAACAGCAATCTACAGGTTGGTCTAACCAAAGAAGATGCTTAACACTTGTTGAAATTTGTAGCAATTTACAAGATAATGTTAAGCCGACATGTGATCATCTGTTGAAATTTGCAGCAATTTGCAGGTTAAGGTAAAAGCTAAGTATATTGTTTAAACACTTATTGAAATTTGTAGCAATTTACAAGTAGATCATTGCTTAAACACTTGTTATAACTTATGAAAAGTTTACAGTATATGATAACAAGTAGGTTAGACTGAGATCACTGTCTAAATTCTTGATCGAAACATTGAGAAACATTCGCAAAGTTGACATTGAATAATATATGTCTTACACTTGTTGAAATTTATGAAAAGTTTGCAGGTCAGTAGCTTGCCGAAGTACAGCTTGTAGTTATTATACCCAAGATATGTAACCCAGAGAAGATTGCACAAAGGTGGCAAAATATGAAAGGCATACAAAATATTCTAAGTATAGAACCATGCAGAAGCAAATTAAGAGAAATTAAAAGATTAAAGCTTCCATAGAAAAACAGTTGCAGTTGTGTACAAAAGAAGGTACTACGGCCTACCAGAAGTAAATTGTTTCGAAAATAACAAAGAAAGGCACATCGGCCATGAAAGGAAGCTTACATTGTTTAGAAAACAAAACAAAGTACAAGGGTGCAAAAGAAAAGACATGAAAGTTAAGACTTCTCAGCATCAGCATCTGGCTGGATCTGAACCTCAGAAGTCTCCTGAAGAGATACCTCGGTTTCCTCATCTGCAGCAATCTCGGCGTCGATCTCGGCAAGGGTTTCATCAACGCTCTTGCCGATTTGAGGAACATCAGATGATGCTTGCTCAGGGGTGGTCTTCTTAATAACCTCCTCATCCTCCTCATGAGTCAAGTCTAGGACTTGATCATCCTGAGGAGGGGACTTGGTCTCACTAGTATCCTTGGGCTTCCTTACCAAAGCTTTATCGTCATCCTTATCCTCATCCTCAGATTCAGACTCAGATTCATCTTCAGCTTGGCTTGGAGGTGGAGGTGGAGGAAATGGCAGAGGAATATCATCAGTCTTGCGCAATGGCGAGTCATCTGGGATGTTGAGCTTTTTGGCAAGGGCCATCCAACCAAGGGAGAAGCCCCTGTTGCATGCCTGCCTAACTTGCAGTTTGTACTCCTCAGTGACGTCGGCCATTCCATGAGCATAAGCCTTCTCTTCAGCCTCCTTAATCTCAGCATCTTTGGTAACTAAGGCCTGCTGAAGCTCTTTTTCCGCTTGGACCTTTTTCACTCGATCTCTCTCTTCTCGGACTCAGCAACCTTCTTAATGGCCTCGGCAGACTCCGCTTTTTCTTCGGCCATCTGTTAGGCCTTGGTGGCGGCCTCAGCTTGGTCCTCCAGTTTTTTCATCTTTGATTCGCGAGTTTTGTTCTCCTTTTTTAGGGCAGAAACCTCCCTCTTCATGTCGGCCAATCTTTGCCGATTTTCAAAAGATTGCATTGAAAATGAATGGGCATGTTGGATGGCCTGAAAGAAAACAGAAGTGTTAGAAAATATTTTAAGTATGAAATAGAAAGAAAGTAGAAAGCTCCAAGCAGGAACACTTACTTGAACGGAGTGCTGGAGCATTAGAGCGTAATTCTCGTACTCACTATACTCAGCATTTCGCTTGAGGTCGCCCGAAAGAAGCAACGCCGTGCTGAGGGCAACACCGACATTTATGTCGTCGGCACTTTCACTGGACATAATTGGCTTGTCTTCCAAAGTAATTTTGGGAGCCCAAGGGACATCCGGTTTCTTGGACCCCGAGGTAGTAGCTGAGGCCGACCTTGGCTTCTTTGACTGTGTGGACTTAGAGTGTGGGGTTTCAGCAGACCTTTTTGCAGGAGCAGAAGAAGTCTTCTTACTCTCAACCAGTTTGGAAATAGGCAAAGTGTCCTCAGATTCAACCTGAGTCACTTTGGCCTTTGGCTGAGCCCTTTTTGTTCTTTTTGGCTTTGGTGGGGGCATGGATTGAGACGGAACAGCATCAACGTCGGCAGGAAGGTCGGCTAAGAGATCTACAGCAACAGGCTTCGGGCGACCTATCTCAGCAGTTTTGACAAGACGTCGCCGACGTTTTCTTTTTGGTATTGGGATTAAGTATGGGGCAGAAGTTGATGGTTGATCGGCTGGATCGGTGGTTGACCCTTGGTTAGCCCGAGATGTTGATGCGGTTTGTAGAGTGGTAGCAGAGGGAAGAGATAAGCTCTTTTTCTTTCGTTTCGGGACATCGGGCAGAATGGATTTGTATGTGGGAATAAAGTTTAGAAGAAGAGGTGATTTTCTTTTGTGGACAGGCAAGCCCAAGAGCTTTCTCAGGTCCTTGCTAGGAACGTAAGATTGGCGAAAGTCTTTCACTGGCTTACGAACGTCTGCAAGAAGAAACAGACATTAGAAACAGATAAAAAATTGAAGACTTAAACAGAAACAACTAAAATATTGACGCTGGACTCTTACCCTTGCCCTCTTTAACTGATCGGGGAAAAGGGTAGAGATGGGCGTCCTCGTCTGCGCCAAACTCCCAATTGCTCGAAACAATAACATAGTCATCTCCAGTCCCCTTGTTGGAGTCTAGGAGGTCAGCTACGATTTTGTATTCTGTCGACCTCGGCTTAAGATAATAAACGAAGCCTTTTTCCTTCCGGTTAAGGGGGCACATAGTATAACAGTACTGAATGTCGGCCAGGGTGATCCTAGCGTTCTCCTGCCTAGCTAAAGCCATGATGCCATTGATCACTCGATAAGAGTTTATGGCAAGTTGCATAGGGTTCAACTTGTAAAAGTGAAGAATTTCGCGAAAGAGAATGTTAAGTGGGAGCCAGAGTCTGCACTCAGTAAAAGCTACTATGGGAAAGGGCATTGAATCATCTGTGGGCATGATGGAGTCGTTATCTACAGCCAGCCTCAGATGGACATCGGCAGGAATAGAGAACTCTTGCCTAAAGTACTCAAGTTTGGTCGGGGTGTCTACCCTATGTCTCCACATACCCGTAACGTCGGCCTAAAATCAGAAGGCTAGGTTTCAGAAAGAAGATGCTCTTAAGGGGTTATCAGGACCTCGGCGAAACCCTAGGTATATACTGGTAAGGATTGTTTCAGTTTTTTCCTAAGAATTGACAGGTTCTATAGACAAATCCCAAACCTAAATCTATGAAGGCAAAGATTGAGAATAAAAAATCGAAGGCAGCGATCTGGCAAAGACACAAAAGACAGAAAACAAAGGCGAAATTTCAGAAACAAGAACAGGGATGGGCTATCAAGAATGTGAAGTATACGAGAAATAAAGGACCAAGATCAATGGCAAAAATACAGTAGAGTAGTGCAACGATGCGTGTGTTCAAGATATAGGCAAGGGCCAAATCAAGGAGTAAACACATTCAAGTGTATGATTCACAAAGTAGATATTTGAACAAGGCAGTAATAACAGGAGATTCCAGAAACAGTCAAGAATTAAAATCAGAAGGAACAGTTGCTTACCGAAAAGAATGAAGCTGATGTGAGAACTGCCGAAGTCAATCGGTAGTTACAGATGTGACAGAACGACGAGAGTTCCACCAAAAAGACAAAATGCAAAGCTTGGAACTTCAGCAATGGAGAAATCGAAAGAAAGAGTTTTAGAGAGAGAAAAAATCAAAAGAACTAAGATGTAAAAGTGAATAGACGAAAGCAAAAGATAGTGTCTTTGTTGAAAACGTAAAACGGCGGCAAAATAAGGCAATTATTGCGCCTGGAAAACCGCATGCGTCAGACGGTGCAAACAGATTAAGACGGCTAATAAGCGCGTCGCAGGCACGGACCAATAAGGTAAAGACGCGTAAGGGAAACGGTTGAGAAGTGATGCATGACAGCTCATGCCCGTGGGAAAGTTCATTCAAGTTCTTGTTCTTGAAAACAAGACATATCGGCTTGACAATCTCGGCCGAAGAGTTCTTACACCGAGGTAATAGAAGAAAATATAGATATAGGTTCCATCACCTCAGAATACCGAGGTAATAGAACCTAGGGGGTAGTTGTGGGGATGTATTTTCTGAATGCCAACACGTGGCATGGTGACGCCGACGTGTCAGCCGAGGTGCCACCTGTCGTGGTAGTTATGCCGAGGTTATCTTTGGCGAGGCCGAGGTGATCTCCGAAGATATCGGAATCCGAGATAAGCGGATAAATGGATAAGGGGCAAGAGTCCTAGAGTAAAGTGAAAACTTTGATAAGGATAAGGATAAAACTCTTAGGGAGTTTATCTTTATCTCTTGAAAAATCCAAAGTCAGTACTGAATTGGAATCCATAGAAGTCAGGCTTCTAGTAGGACTTGGATTGAGTAAACTATAAAAGAGAGACACCCCCGTGGGTCTAAGGTACGCAGTTTTATGCTTAAGCTTGTGAGTTTAGCACTTGATTATCTTTGAGAGATATACTGACTTGATCGTTGGAGTGCCCCCGGGTGGAAGAGCCACCGCCGGAGCCTTTTCTTTCTGTTGCAGGTTTGCTGAAACCATCTATTTTGCCGGTGCTCTCCAGCTGATTACTAAGCGGGCAGTGTGGTCAGATTTTCACCCACACTGAATAGTCTATTTATACAAGTCTCACTTAAACTTCACATAAATCGACGGCCTAATTTGTATATGACATGGGTATAGTAGCGGTTTTATATTAGTGGAGGTTTCGTTTTAGTAATAAAAATTTTAAAAAAAAATATTAAAATTTGCTTTACTTCTTTGTGTGTAGATGTGGAGTAGCCAATTAATTTCAATGTTAGTGGTAAAAAAAGGTAGTAATACCTTTTTATCTTCGTTCTTAGTGAATCAAAAAATTAAAAATCAAAAAATGAATTATCAATTAAGAAATAACGTTTTTCTAATTTTTAACTAGTTTATAACTTTTTAATTTCATTTCTAATCTAATCACGTTAAATTTATATATACAACTAGGGGTTATGCTGTGATACACAGATGTATACCTTATACAAGTTATGACATTTATGAAATTGATTATCCTAAATGTCATAACCAAATCATTTTCTGTTATTGTTTAATGACTTCCATTAATAAAGTTTAACCAATAACATATAATGTAACAAAGAATGCCATTAAAATAAGTCAATAATATTTCAAATGACAAAAATAACATCCCTTGATAGGGATGTAATAATGGCCAGGCCCAAACGGGCCTCGCGGGCTCCCGCTTTTTTGGAGGGCCAGACCGGGCCAGCCCATGGGTCGAAAAGTGAGGCCCAGGCCCAAGACCATGCCCTTTTTTGGAGGGCCAGACCGGGCCAGCCCATGGGTCGAAAAGTGAGGCCCAGGCCCAAGACCATGCCCACTCAGAATAAGGCCTAGGGTTAGGCTAGTAGGCCTGGGCTCAGGTCGCGGGCCCGACTTGCGCAGGCCTCTTTTTTTTTTTTGGAAAAATGAACGATAAATACATTATCTATATAGATCATTTATTAAGGATAAAAAATAAAAGAAAAATTATACTATAATATTTTAGTTAAGATTAATAAGATGTTTTGTTTGGTTATATTTCATGGTGATATTTAAATTTAATTTTGTATGACTTAAGTTTTTTTAATTATGAACTTATAACTAAAAAAATATGCAATTATGTAATTTTTTTCCTTTTAAAATGAATAATTTTATATATATGAAAATGAAATTTTCGATATTACAATATTAAATTAATTATATAACATTTATGGAATGAATAATTTTTATTTCAAAATGAAATAAAATATTACAAAAATTTATATCATTAAATAAAATTGGTGTAAATTATTGATGATGGCAGAGAAATTGCATCACTCTAAGTCAAGTACATTCCAACTAGGTTGGCATCTACTAGCCTACCAATCATTTACATTATACTCCACCTCAATAATCTAATACAAAAAAAAAAAATAACGAAATGAAATAGTAAAAAACAAATTGTTGATCAATCATCGGGAGGAGACAAACATTCCAATCGCGTTGTCCGATGATATGTCATCCAAATCATTTTGAATTCTCTCATTTTCACTAAAATTTTGTCTTCTCGTAAGCGCATGCATATGATCTTTGGATATCATCAGTGCCTCAACCATTTGGGGTGAAAGCCTGCTGCGGTAATTGCTCAGTACCCGTCTACCTACACTAAAAGTTGTTTCCGAGACAACTATAGAAATAGGAACAGTTAGTATATCACGGGCCATTTGTGAAACCACAGGCCACATAGTTTCATTTTGTTTCCACCAATCTAAAATGTCAAAATTATCGAAATCATCCACTGACGGGTTTTTCAAATAACGTTGTAGTTCAGATCTACTTACGCTTGTATATTGAGATATTCTTCTACTTTTGATTGCTGAAAAAACACTTAATCTCCCACCTCGAGATGAGACTGCTAGTGTAGTTTGTGTGTAGGTATATTTATAGATGCAGCTGCCCTATATTCTTTAAATAATGTGTTGCATGTTTGCAGAATAGGGGCAAACTATGTTTAATCAACAAAAATATGTTTTAAAAATTCTTGTAAATCAATTTCTTTACATCTAGGATCAATTATTATGGCTAAACCTAAAAGACGAGGCAAATGATCAAAATATTTATCAAATTTTACTTTCATTGTAATAATGGTTACATAAAAATCATTACCCATATATTTTACGAAATTTTAATTATTTCTACTAGCATATGTAATACAAATGGCAAAGTAGGAATATATATATATATATAAGAAAATAATTTTGTTGAAGTGTCACAAATTTTTAAAATATATTTACACAAGGCTACTTGGCGTCAATTAAGTTCTATGGGAGTTAGTACTCTTCCTATTAATGTTGTTGTAAAAAATAAATCTATTGCTTTTCTTCGTTTACAAGATCTTTTTAACATATTATATGTTGAATTTCACCTACTATCTATATCTAAAATTAATTTTTTAAATGTCATACTTTCTCGTTGGACCACAGATTAAATGTTAAACAAATGCTTCATTCAATTTTTTAAGGATGTCAAATAATTTGCTTCTAACATCCTCAAATTTCTTTAACATCCTATTTTTAGTAGTATTTATTGAAAAACTTTGATATTGCAGTGCAAAACTTTCATGAATTATTTCGTTAAAATCGAGACATTCACTGGTACTAAAATGTTGTTCTTTTTTAATAATATAATTAATTACAGAATTTTGTGCATGTATAGGATCATATGAAAATATTAGCAAATTACCAGTTTATGAAACCCCTAATTGCATTTGATTTCTAATATCAGGTTGTTGACTTTGTAAATGTTGTTGGCATACCTTTTTAGATGACTAGTACCCCTGCAGATGCAACATTAAGTAAATGTGCACAATATTTATATTTTTCTTTAAATATAATTGCACCATTAGGATTTTTTATAGATATTTTTTCAAAATATTCGTAAACACTACTAGTTGTGCCTCTAGATAATGATCCAACTTTTGGAAGGCGAATATTAGGAGGAGAATCAACAAATTTATGTTGTGTAGTACATGTATCAACATCAACATAAACATTAGTAATACTAAGATCCATAGTAATGTAAGTAAAATAATATATAAGAACTAATAATTAATTTAAATAATGAGTAAAAAATAATAACTAATATATGTTCAGAAATAATTAATGAAAAAATAAGTAGGTAATAAATTTAATTAAACTAATTAATGTTACCGACTGGCGAACGCAATACAAAAATTTGCTTCTTCTGATAAAAGTTTCTTGTTGCAGAATTACAATTGCCACTTAGGGATGACACTTCAAAATTAACTGAGAGTTGAGAGAGATTGAGAGTTTGAGAGAGAGAATTGTTTGTGAATTTTTTTTGAAAAATGGGAGATATTTATAGAAGTTTGGAAGATTAAAGTAAATTTATAAATAAAAAAATAATTGTTGTGTTAAATGGTAATATGACCGTTAAATTATTTTTATTATAATTATTATTTTAAGTCTGCAGATGTGCAGACATTTAATTTATTTATTTTTCATTCATTGCAAACTACAATGATGATGCGAGTGATGCATGACAAGGGGACAGGGGGTAAGCGACACTAGCATGGGCAGGCATTAGCTCTGCCTCCCTGCAAGGAAATGGCCTTTTTTTTTTTTTCCCCCCCAACCATTGTTGCAAGATCAAGCCTTTATTTTATTTTATTTTTAATTATTTAACCATTGCAACTTGCCTCTTATTTTATTTATTTATTTTTTGAAATTTGACCGTTGGCAAAGGGAGGGCCAAGTGGGTCGTGCTAGGCTAATGAGCTGGGCCGGGCTTCAAATGTAAGTCCCAGGCCCAAGGGCCCACTTCAGGCCACCCACGGGCTTCGGGCCATTTTTTACACCCTACCCCTTAACATCCAACCAAAAATTAGCTCCACGTGTATAACTTGATTTTTCATCTACTAGACTTTTTCCCACCAAAACCTTTTTAGAATCTTTTGAGAAAATTATTAGGTACTTCTGGAGTATACTGTGTCCATATTCCTTCATCAGTTATCATTCACCATATCTTTTTATGTTTCTCAATCACCCAATACAAAATTATAATGCCCTACATTTTCCACATATCATAATACCATAGAGTACCACATGACCGTACTTTGAGAGTACCAAATAATCAAGAGTTTTAGAGACCAAATGATTTGGTCTCTAAATGCGAAAATTTTGTTACAAAATATATTTAGAGACCAATTTCTATCGTCATGAGAATAGTCGCTGAAAGGTCGTCCCAAAAAGTAAAAAATAAGGCTTTTAGCAACAAAATTTTTAAAACATCACTAATAAATAGACTTTCTGGGACAAAATAATTTGGTTTGAAAATGATATATTTTTTAAGACAAAAAATTTGGCCCCAAAACAATACTAATTCATCACTAATGTCCAATTTTTGTTGCTAAAAACCTAATGATGACATTTTTTGTAACAAAAATATTTGTTTCCTAAAAAATAATTTTATTCCTAAATTTTGATCTTTAAAACCTTAAATTTTGTAGTGCACCCGAATTTTCTCACCAAAATTGTGTTCTCCATAACAATTTAAAGAGATGGCTTTAATGTGCTTAATTTTCATTTGGCATCAATGAGAGTTCAAGAATTTTTGTTTTATTCTAAAGTAATAAGCTCATAATGTCACCATATCATTTTATACAGGGTTTTTTTTTTTTATTTATTTTTTTTTGTAAATGTCTTTTTGGGGTTATATAGCATTACTCATTGAAGAAACGTTGGCAATTTAGAAATTTAATTAAAGGTAAATTGCACCAGCACTTCCTATATTTCAATTGGTTCAATTTTGTTCTTAAATTTATGATTTCATCTCAATTTCATTCAATAGGTTACAATTATTAGATATTGATGTATTTTTTAATCATTAGTAAATGACTCTCTTTTGTTGATTTAAAAAAAACTTCAACCAACTCAGTAGACATTTTCTTTCAAAAGTTCTAATCAATGTTATCAATTAAACTAAATTGACAAAATTTTTGTAAATTAAGAATAAAAATCAAACTAATTAAAATTACACGACCAAAATGATAAAGCAACAAAATATGAGAACGATATTGTTAAGGCACATGTTAAAAAAAATAATAAATGACTCCAACTACTCCCACTAATATGAAAAATGTTGTACAAAACTATAAATGAATTTAATATCTGTTAGATAATTAATAAGACTCCTATCTTATTTTACGGATGAAAACACTCCGATCTTGGGAGACCAAATTGCATTTATCAAACGGTTGGATCATTGTGGTGAAACAGTGAAAGCTAATTTGTTTGGTTTCAGTTTTTTGGATTAAATTTTTTGAAAATTTATTTTTTTTCATGTTTTTTTTTAGTGAATATTTTTTAAATTTTAATTATTTTTTTTTTAACTTTTTTAGGTACACTTGACTTAGATGTATCTAAAAAGTAAAATATTTGTGAAAAAATATTTTAAAAAATTAATAAAGATACAAAAATATGAAAGATATACCGAATTTTCATATTTTTTTTGTATATTTAGTGAACTTTTTAAAGATTTTTTTTTAAGTGTATTTATGTTAAGTGTATCTAAAATTTTTAAAAATTACTTAAAATATTTTAAAAAATTAGTCAAAAAAACGAAAAACAAGAAAGTAAAATTTTCTGAGAAGTGTTCTCAAAAAATTGAAAAACAAACATGTTGAATAAAATAATAGACAATAAAGTACAAAGAGAGTAGTACATCAATAGGACGAAGCTATATGAAATGTAGTATAATAGAAATCTAAATAGACATTTGCTTAAACTTCCACACAGAAATCTGCAAAACCTTCGAGACTAAAAACAGAAAAAATGAAGGCGAGATAAGCCCTTAAAGCCAAAGAAAAATAAATAAGTAACAGCACCACCACACACCAAACCTCCCGAAAGCATCTTATTCTTCAGGCTAATAAAGATAAACAAAACAAAAGTAGAAGCATTATATATATATATAGAAAGTCTTGAGCCCATTGTTCTACATCATGATCTTTCTAACAAATGGAACAGCATCTGAAGGCGTTTCCCCTAATTGCGTTTGACTTCTAATATCAGGTTGTTGACTTTGTAAATGTTTGTTGGCATGCCTTTCTAGATGACTAGTACCACATGCAGATGCAGCATTAAGTAAATGTGCACAATATTTACATTTTTCTTTACATATATTTGTACCATCAGGATTTCTTATAGATAATTTTTCAAAATATTCCTAAACACTACTAGCTGTGCCTCTAGATAATGATGCAACTGTTGGAAGGCGAATATTAGGAGGAGAATCAACAAATTCATGTTATGTAGTATATGTATCAACATCAACATAGACATTAGGAATATTAAGATCCATAGTAATGTAAGTAAAATAATATATAAGAACTAATAATTAATTTAAATAATGAGTAAAAAATAATAATTAATATATGTTCAGAAATAATTAATGAAAAAATGAGTAGGTAATAAATTTTATTAAACTAATTAATGTTACCGACTGGCGAACGCAATACAAAAATTTGTTTCTTCTGATAAAAATTTCTTGTTGCAGAATTGCAATTGCCACTTGGGGATGACACTTCAAAATTAACTGAGAGTTGAGGGAGATTGAGAGTTTGAGAGAGAGAATTGTTTGTGAATTTTTTTTTTTTGAAAAATGGGGGATATTTATAGAAGTTTGGAAGATTGAAGTAAATATATAAATAAAAAAATAATTGTTGTGTTAAATGGTAATATGACCGTTAAATTATTTTTATTATTATTATTTTTTTAAGTCTGCAGATGTGCAGACATTTAATTTATTTATTTTTCATTCATTGCAAATTGCAATAATGATGTGAGTGATGCATGACAATGGGCCAGGAGGTAAAAGACACTAGCATGGGGGGCATTAGCTCCGCCTCCCTGCAAGGAAATGGCCTTTTTTTTTTTTTTTTTTTTTTTTTTTTTTTTTTTTCAACCATTGTTGCAAGATCAAGTCTTTATTTTATTTTATTTTATTTTTTAATTATTTAACCATTGCAACTTGCGTCTTATTTTATTTATTTTTTTTGAAATTTGACTGTTGGCAGAGGGAGGGCCAAGTGGGCCGAGCTAAGCTAACAAGCTGGGCCGGGCTTCAAATGTAAGTCCCAGGCCCAAGGGCCGACTTTGGGCCACCCACGGGCTTCGGGCCATTTTTTACACCCTATCCCTTAACATCCAACCAAAAATTAGCTCTACGTGTATAACTTGATTTTTCATCTACTAGCCTTTTTCCCACCAAAACCTTTTTAGAATCCTTTGAGAAAATTATTAGGTACTTCTGGAGCATAGTGTGTCCATATTCCTTCATCAATTATCATTCACCATATCCTTTTATGTTTCTTAATTACCCAATACAAAATTATAATACCCTACATTTTCCACATATCATAATACCATAGAGTACCACATGACCGTACTTTGAGAGTACCAAATAATCAAGAGTTTTAGAGACCAAATGATTTGGTCTCTAAATGCGAAAATTTTGTTACAAAAGATATTTAGAGACCAATTTCTATCGTCATGAGAATAGTCGCTGAAAGGTCATCACAAAAAGTAAAAAATAAGGCTTTTAGCGACAAAATTTTGAAAATGTCACTAATAAATAGACTTTCAGGAACAAAATAATTTGGTCTGAAAATGATATATTTTTTAAGACAAAAACTTTGGCCCCAAAACAATACTAATTCATCACTAATGTCCAATTTTTGTTGCTTAAAACCTAATGATGACATTTTTCATAACAAAAATATTTGTTTTCTAAAAAATAATTTTATTCCTAAATTTTGATCTTTAAAGCCTTAAATTTTGTAGTGCACCCGAATTTTCTCACCAAAATTGTGTTCTCCATAACAATTTAAAGAGATGATTTTAATGTGCTTAATTTTCATTTGGCATCAATGAGAGTTCAAGAATTTTTGTTTTATTCTAAACTAATAAGCTCATAATGTCACCATATCATTTTATACAAGGTTTTTTTTTTTTTTTTTTTTTTTTTTTTTTTTTTTTTTTTTGTTTTGTGTAAATGTCTTTTTGGGGTTATATAGCATTACTCATTGAAGAAACATTGGCAATTTAGAAATTTAATTAAAGGTAAATTGCACCCGCACTTCCTATATTTCAATTGGTTCAATTTTGTTCTTAAATTTATGATTTCATCTCAATTTCATTCAATAGGTTACAATTATTAGATATTGATGTATTTTTTTAATCATTAATAAAGGACTCTCTTTTGTTGATTTAAAAAAAACTTCAACCAACTCAGTAGACATTTTCTTTTAAAAGTTCTAATCAATGTTATCAATTAAACTAAATTGATAAAAATTTTTAAATTAAGAATGAAAATTGAACTAATTAAAATTACACGAACCAAAATGATAAAAGCAACAAAATATGAGAACGATATTGTTAAGGCACATGTTAAAAAAAATAATAAATGACTCCAACTACTCCCACTAATATGGAAAATGTTGCACAAAACTATAACTGAATTTAATATCTGTTAGATAATTAATAAGACTCCTATCTTATTTTACGTGGATGAAAACACTCCGATCTTGGGAGACCAAATTGCATTTATCAAACAGTTGGATCATTGTGCTGAAACAGTGAAAGCTAATTTGTTTAGTTTCAGTTTTTTGGATTAAATTTTTTGAAAATTTATTTTTTTTTCATATTTTTTTTAGTGAATATTTTTTAAATTTTAAGTATTTTTTTTTACTTTTTTAGATACACCTGACTTAGATGTATCTAAAAAGTAAAATATTTGTGAAAAAATATTTTAAAAAATTAATAAAGATACAAAAATATGAAAGATATACTAAATTTTCATTTTTTTTTTTGTATTTTTGATATTTAGTGAACTTTTTAAAGATCTTTTTTTAAGTGTATTTATGTTAGGTGTATCTAAAATTTTTAAAAATTGCTTAAAATATTTTTAAAAATTAGTCAAAAAAACGAAAAATAAGAAAGTAGAATTTTCTGAAAAGTATTTTTAAAAAATTGAAAAACAAACACGTTGAATAAAATAATAGACAATAAAGTACAAAGAGAGTAGTACATCAATAGGACGAAGCCATATGAAATGTAGTATAATAGAAATCTAAATAGTCATTTGCTTAAACTTCCACACAAAAATCTGCAAAACCTTGGAGACTAAAAACAGAAAAAATGAAGGCGAGATAAGCCCTTAAAGCCAAAGAAAAATAAATAAGTAGCAGCACCACCACACAACAAACCTCCCGAAAGCATCTTATTCTTCAGGCTGATAAAGATAAACAAAACAAAAGTAGAAGCATTATATATATATATATGTAGAAAGTCTTGAGCCCATTGTTCTACATCATGATCTTTCTAACAAATGGAACAGCATCTGAAGGCGTTTCTCCTAATTGCATTTGACTTCTAATATCAAGTTGTTGACTTTGTAAATGTTTGTTGGCATGCCTTTTTAGATGACTAGTACCCCATGCAGATGCAGCATTAAGTAAATGCGCACAATATTTACATTTTTCCTTAAATATAATTGTACCATCATGATTTTTTATAGATATTTTTTCAAAATATTCCTAAACACTACTAGCTATGCCTCTAGATAATGATCCAACTGTTGGAAGGCGAATATTAGGAGGAGAATCACAAATTTATGTTGTGTAGTATATGTATCAACATCAACATAAACATTAGAAATATTAAGATCCATAGTAATGTAAGTAAAATAATATATAAGAACTAGTAATTAATTTAAATAATGAGTAAAAAATAATAATTCATATATGTTCAGAAATAATTAATGAAAAAATGAGTAGGTAATAAATTTAATTAAACTAATTAATGTCACTGACTAGCGAACGCAATACAAAAATTTGCTTCTTCTGATAAAAGTTTCTTTTTGCACAATTGCAATTCTCACTTAGGGATGACACTTCAAAATTAACTGAGAGTTGAGAGAGATTGAGAGTTTGAGAGAGAGAATTGTTTGTGAAATTTATTTTGAAAATTGAAGAATATTTATAGAAGTTTGGAAGATTAAAGTAAATTTATAAATAAAAAAATAATTGTTGTGTTAGATGGTAATATTACCGTTAAATTATTTTTATTATTATTATTTTTTAAGTTTGCAGATGTGCAGACATTTAATTAATTTATTTATTTTTCATTCATTGCAAATTGCAATGATGATGTGAGTGATGCATGACAAGGGGGCAGCGGGTAAACGACACTAGCATGGGTAGGCATTAGCTCTGCCTCCCTGCAAGGAAATGGCCCTCCCCCCCCTCCCAACCATTGTTGCAAGATCAAGCCTTTATTTTATTTTATTATTATTTTTAATTATTTAACCATTGCAACTTGCCTCTTATTTTATTTATTTTTTTTTAAAATTTGACCGTTGGCAGAGGGAGGACCAAGTGGGCCAAGCTAGGCTAACGAGCTGGGCCGAGCTTCAAATGTAAGTCCCAGGCCCAAGGGCCGACTTCGGGTCACCCACGAGTTTCGGGCCATTTTTTACACCCTATCCCTTAACATCTGACCAAAAATTAGCTCCACTTGTATAACTTGATTTTTCATTTACTAGCCTTTTTCCCACCAAAACCTTTTTAGAATCTTTTGAGAAAATTATTAGGTACTTCTGGAGTATAATGTGTCCATATTCTTTCATCAATTATCATTTACCATACCTTTTTATGTTTCTCAATCACCCAACACAAAATTATAATACCCTACCTTTTCCACATATCATAATACCATAGAGTACCACATGACTGTACTTTGAGAGTACCAAATAATCACCACTACAACATATAAGAGTTTTAGAGACTAAATGATTTGGTTTTTAAATGCGAAAATTTTGTTACAAAAGATATTTAGAGACCAATTTCTATCGTCATGAGAATAGTCGCTGAAAGGTCGTCCCAAAAAGTAAAAAATAAGGCTTTTAGTAACAAAATTTTTAAAATATCACTAATAAATAAACTTTCTGGGACAAAATAATTTGGTCTCAAATTGGTATATTTTTTAAGACAAAAAATTTGGCCCCAAAACAATACTAATTCATTACTAATGTCCAATTTTTGTTGCTAAAAATATAATGATGACATTTTTCGTAACAAAAATATTTGTTTCCTAAAAAATAATTTTATTCCTAAATTTTGATCTTTAAAACCTTAAATTTTGTAGTGCACCCGAATTTTCTCACCAAAATTGTGTTCTCCATAACAATTTAAAGAGATGATTTTAATGTGCTTAATTTTCATTTGGCATCAATGAGAGTTCAAGAATTTTTGTTTTATTCTAAAGTAATAAGCTCATAATGTCACCATATCATTTTATACAGGGTTTTTTTTTTTTATTTATTTTTTTTTGTAATTGTCTTTTTGGGGTTATATAGCATTACTCATTGAAGAAACATTGGCAATTTAGAAATTTAATTAAAGGTAAATTGCACCGGCACTTCCTATATTTCAATTGGTTCAATTTTGTTCTTAAATTTATGATTTCATCTCAATTTCATTCAATATATTACAATTATTAGATATTGATGTATTTTTTTAATCATTAATAAAGGACTCTCTTTTGTTGATTTAAAAAAAACTTCAACCAACTCAGTAGTCATTTACTTTCAAAAGTTCTAATCAATGTTATCAGTTAAACTAAATTGACAAAGTTTTTTAAATAAAAAGTGAAAATCGAACTAATTAAAATTACACAAACCAAAATGATAAAAGCAACAAAATATGAGAACGATATTGTTAAGGCACATGTTAAAAAAAATAATAAATGACTCCAACTACTCACACTAATACGGAAAATGTTGTACAAAACTATAAATGTATTTAATATCTGTTAGATAATTAATAAGACTCCTATCTTATTTGACTCCAACTACTCACACAATGTGGGTCCCACACCCATGTGAGACATTTGATAAAATTTTTAGTAGAATTTTTGAGGCCTCTAGCATTTTTTATCTTATTTTATGTGGATGAAAACACTCCGATCTTGGGAGACCAAATTGCATTTATCAAGGAGTTGGATCATTGCGCTGAAACAGTGAAAGCTAATTTGTCTAGTTTTAGTTTTTTGGATTAAATTTTTTGTAAAATTATTTTTTTTCATTTTTTTTTGTGAATATTTTTTAAATTTTAAGTATTTTTTTTTTACTTTTTTAGATACATGTATCTAAAAAGTAAAATATTTATGAAAAAATATTTTAAAAAATTAATAAATATACAAAAATATGAAAGATATACTGAATTTTCATATTTTTTTTTATATTTTTGATATTTAGTGAACTTTTTAAAGATTTTTTTTAAGTGTATTTATGTTAGGTGTATCTTAAAATTTATAAACTTGCTTAAAATATTTTTAAAAATCAGTAAAAGAAAATGAAAAATAAGAAAGTAGAATTTTCTAAGAAGTGTTTTCAAAAAATTGAAAAACAAACATGTTTAATAAAACAATAGACAATAAAGTACAAAGAGAGTAGTACATCAATAGGACGAAACCATATGAAATGTAGTAAAATAGAAATCTAGGCCTCGTTTGGGAACAAGTTAATTTAGTAACTTTTTGATTATTTGGCTAAAATATGAGCTAAAAAAAATTAGTATGTTTAGGATGACTTTTTGACTTTTTACGAAAAGATATGCAAAAAGTAGAGAGAAAAGAGAACCTTTGACTTTTTAGTATGAATTATTGATTTTTTGATTTTTTTAATAACTTTTTACTTTTTTATTAAATCAACTAGTCCCCAAACGAGACCTAAATAGACATTTGCTTAAACTTCCACACAGAATTCTGCAAAACTTGCAAGACCAAAAGCAGAAAAAGATGAAGGCGAGATAAGCCCTTAAAGCCAAAGAAAAATAAATAACAACACCACCACACACCAAACCTCCCAAAAGCATCTTATTCTTCAGGCTAATAAGATAAACAAAACAAAAGTAGAAGCATAATATATATATATAGAAAGTCTTGAGCCCATTGTTCTACATCATGATCTTTCTAACAAATGGAACAGCATCTGAAGGCGTTTCCCCTGCTCTCCTTTGAAAACCGATGGAACAAATCCCTCCAAGTTATCCCAAATTGCGTTATTTAATGGCAACGTGAAATACATCACAACAGCAAAAACACAAGTTAAAAAGAAAAATTGTACAGTATAATAGGTCGATGGTGATATGACGACAAATGATGCCCCATAGCTCAGCATCAGAAGGAATAGGGGACCGTACAAGAAGATACTAAAATATTGTAACGGGAGGAGAAATATAATCGTGGTGACTGAATAAAGAAAGCATATTGTGTTCAGAAAATAAAAAAAATTGAAGAAGATTCCGTATGTAATAGGTGCATTCAACTTAGTTTTTTTGAATAAAACTCGCTTGGAAGGATCCACGGTGGCGGTGGGGTTGGTGGTGGTGGGGTTGGTGAATATGGTGGTGTTAATATAACTGACGTTATTAGTCGGAATAAGGTGGTTGTTGGCGGTGGTGGACATGATAGTGACGTTAATATGGTTTTCATTGGTAGTAGGCTGATTATTGTTGTCGCCAGTTCCTACCACTACTCCACCAGGGGGGCTAAGTATAGCTTGGAAAGTAGCCGTTGCAATTAGAACAGCTACAACCAGTATTGCATTCCGCGTCTCCATTGTCAATGCTCTTCCTTGATAAAAATATTGTCGGGTAGCAAATTCAATAATCGTTTGTGGCGACTTAAAAAATTTAGCAAGACTATAATCCTTAGGAAGTGATGTACTTTTTGAAGCTCCTGCATGGTCTAAAGCTTTTATAATTTCTCTTGCGGCCTCACCAGGATTATCAATTGCAATGTCAAGTGCTGTTCGGCCATTCAAATTCTTTGCATTTTTGTCCAGCCTCACTACATTTTTCTTCTTAAGTAAAGATTTCACAATCTGCATAAGAGAAATGTATACAAAATTATTAATGAATATAAAATTACAATACGCAATGGAGAGATCATATTTTTTTTTTTTAACTAGACATGACATGAAAATAAGTGACTCGAATGTTACGTTTGTGTTTAATGATATAAAAATTGATTATATATATATATATATATTTATTTATTTATATATTCATTTACCCATGTGTGTATAATATTGTTCGTAATTATATAACATATTATAATTAAAAACAGAGCATATCGCTGTTACGTATACATTTTTTTTTTTTTTTAAAAAAAAATAACGAGGGAAAAAAAAAACACGTTATGGTAATTTCATAATGTTGAAATTTGTCATACCTGGTCCACTTTCCCATCTACAGGTCACACATTTTAATTCTTCCCAAAAAAAGTTATTTTGGAGTTTTGTTCAACTGCATACACGTGCACTACGCGGGTAGTATGTGGCACCCATATAATATATTAATTTTGATTATATATAAAGAAATTTTATTTTAGACAAAGTTATATATGGATGTACATCGATGTGTACTACATATTTATAAATATTCAATATCAATAAAACGTTAACTAATAATATAAAAACTATGAAGATAATAAAGTAACATTCTGCAGATCGATGCTGCCACACTATGCACTTTCTGCAGATCAGAACCTGAATCAGCTAGTCATCTACTTCTATTTTGCCCATTTTCCTGGACCATTGGGCAGAAATGATGCAGTTGTGGGGGTTTCAATGGGTGATACCTAGTTCGGCTGATAATCTTTTCCATTGGTAGAAGGGTGGCAAGTTTAAAAGATTAGAAAGGAGGATCTGGGATGCTCTACCTCTAATTGTTCTTTGGTCACTTTGGAAACAGAGGAATGAATGCATATACAATGAAGTGCAGCCTAATTGCTTTGAGTTGAGTGAGCTAATTAAGCTTAGGCTTGCATTTTGGATCAAGACCTCTGTAAAAGACATCCATTACTTTGTGACTGACTTAGTATTCAACCTTAATCATGTGAGGGTCTGCCTTTGAGAGTGTTTTATTCTTGATTTCTGAAGATGTTGTATATCATGGATCCTGTTTTGATGTTGTGCAGTTTGGTTTCTGTTCTGTTTGATCGGTAGCATTCACCAATTGTTGGGGCTGTCTGTTGCTTCCTTGGGTGCGCATGTTGGGGGTTAATTATTTTTTGTTGGCGTATTGATTATATGTTCTGTGGAATTAGCAGTTGTGGAAGGCTGCCCTTGTTGTGTGGCTGCTTTGCTCAATGATCTGGTGAAAGGATTGATGCTGGTGCTGATGTCTTCTGATTAGGAGCACTGTTTTTGTTGAAAGATTGGTGCTGCTGCTGGCTTTTTTTTTTTTTTTTGAGTTCTAGTAGTTATAGAATTAATTGATAGGGGGAACTACCTAGCTGCTGTATGAATGCACAGTTGCATGGGGTGATTTGGTCTTTCGTTGCAGGGGCTGTTTGGTCTCTGTAGTATTCTGGTTTATTTTTTCTTGTTTTGCTTAGCTCTGTTGGTTGGTTTCTCACCAACTTGGAACTTGGAGTGTGTACTAGCAGATGATTTTGTGTGCATCTTGATGCCAACTTGGTTGGGATCTTGATGTATCGCTGTGATGCTTTTTGCACTCTCTCCTTTATTTCCCCGCTCAATCACAATTTCACCAACAAGACTTCGAAAGCAATCATATAAAAAAATTCTGATCAAACATTTTACATGATGAGATTTATTAAAAAAAGATAAATTTTAGGGACAATTACACTGACACTGTGTCAGTGTAAATTAATTATAAACTTATAAAAAATTATAATTATTAATTTTTATTATGTATTTCATCTTTTTTGTAAATATTTTTTTCCTTAATCCACTATCACGTTATTTCCCTTAAACTATAAAAGATTTTATTATTGTTTAGCATATGTTACTTGATCTATCGCTTATAGTACGGATTTTAAAATATAATAATATAGATAGATAACAGAGATGTAAAATGTAGCGGAAAAAAATTATTTATGTGTAATATTATAAAATATATAGAAAGAGCTCCTACCAATTGCTACCAATAAATATGGAGAAACACCAATAGGGCTAAACACATTATCAACTAAGAGCAAGGATCCTCTAGAGTTTTTTTTTTCCCTAAAGTTTTCTAGAGTGGTGCATTGTGTGGTTGAGATTTAATGACAAGTTAAATCAATTTCTCAGCATTAAATCTCAACCACACAATACACCACTTTAGAAAACTTTAGGAAAAAAATACTCTAGAGGATCCTTGGTGATCAACTAAGGCTCCATTTGATTGTTCCGATTGGATATAAAGATTTGAAGAGGATATGTAATATCTAGGGATAAAAATGTGATATAATATATGTTATAGAATATGGGATGGCTTATATATATTGTGTGTCACTTATATTATATTTAGTTAAGATATGACATATGATGAGATAAAATGAGAGATTATTTTGTAATTTTGGATGAAAGATGAGCTATATCCGGCGGTGGGAGATATGCACTACCATGAGGGATGGTATTTCATATGCCCCTTTTGAATTATATATATACTATACGGACTCTATATTCGGAGTAACCAAACACATAATATAGAGACAAAAAACTATGTAAGACTCGCCTCTTATTATATCCAGCCCTTATATACGGTAAACAAACATGCTTAAATACTATAATGAAAACCAAAGAATAGATAGATAGCATGCCTTAGTTTGTGAAGTGGACACCGCAATATGCAGCAGGGTGTTGCCTTCATCATCTTTCCAGCCTAGCACATGACGATGTTTTCGGATCCTGCGAAGGCATCCCAACAGCACTTCAAATGTTTCTTGCTTAGAGTTTTTCACAGCAATGTGCAGTGCAGTCTCATCTCGAATTGTCCGGTCCATTATTGATTCCGGACAAGCATATAGAAATTCAGCCAAAAGCTCAATGTCACCTTTTTTAGCTACGTAGTGCAAAGGAGTGAAGCTTTCCCTTCCTTTGACTCGTATGAGCTCCTTGTCAAAATTTATGAGCCGAATTATAGTCGAAGTGATCCTATTTTGCAAATCCAGGTCCTCCGGGCTTAGCTCTTCCATTTTTGGCAAAGCTGGGTCCGAGGGACTTAGGCCTTCCCTACTTTGCAAAGCCAAGTCCAAGGGGGTTAGCCCTTGTGGGTTCAGCTTCTTACCAAATGATGGCATTAATCTCATCATTTCTAAAGTGAAATGGGCATGTCCAGCTGAGGCAGCTATGTGTAAAGGAGTATCAACAAAAGGGATCTCATCTATACTATCCAAAATTTTTGGGTAGTCTTGTATACACCCGTACAGGAGACTGATATTTCCTGTTTCTGCAGCCTCCATCAACCTTTGTCGAACCTGTTGGTTTTCCATGACACTTGTGACTATGAATATAGCACTCAAAGTAATGCAGTGCAGTGCTGAGGAGGAGGAAAGTTACCACCTTTTATAATAAAAGCTGGTAGTAGCCATGTGGGGCCATTATATGGCTATGGTCAACAATTTTCACGAAAAATATTATTATTATGGTTGTATTTGAATTATAAATTTAAATATATATTTTAAAAATAAAAAATAAAATAAAATGTAAATAAAATATAAAGTAATGCTACTTTAGTTTAAAAGTTAGGTTCAATTCTTAATTTATAATGTTTTAGAATATGTAAGACAATTTTTCACGACACTTGTGACTAAGAATATAGCACTCGAACGAGGATTGCTTTATGATTCTAACTTCCAAGACTAAGACACTGGAAATTATGCTTTAAGTAGTGCAGTGTAGTGCTGAGAAGGAGGAAATTAATCACCTTTTATAATTTGGAAAATTAATGATCAAAATCGATCCAATTAAAAATATAGGGACAAAAATAATAATACTAAAAAATGCAAAGTATAAAAATTATTGGTGTAATTTATCCAAACTTTTTTTTAATATCCAAACTTATATATATATATATATATATATATATAATGTAGATATCTCCCATCTTTCACTAATTCTTTTATCAAATTTGAAAAATAAAATTAATGTTTGGGATGATTTTTTCATTTTTTACAAAATATGTATATATATATATATAGTAAAGTGAATGAAAATGAGTCTTTAATTTTTTTATATTTTTTTAAACTTTTTTTTAATAATTTCTTTAATTTTAAACTAAAATGTGATGTTGTCAAAAGAGCCATTAGTGTTGGGTGATAAGAGAATTACAATAACATATGTATTTAATAATTGGAGAGAGCATTCCATGTGGTACCCCAAGCTACCTAATAATTTTTCCTATATTTGGCCCGTGGTGAAATGATGCCCGGTGATTGATTATAGATCATGTACGAGCACAAAATAATCTTCCTCGTCTAATCTTGTTGATCAAGTTTGCACTCCTCCAAACGTCGTCGTAACACTTGAAAACACAAGCGTGAGCTAGCCGGTAGGTGTTTACCGGAAAACCCTCCGATACCTAAGTCAACAGGTAGACAAAGGATACAAAAGCTTTGTGAATTCGCGAGTATCAATTGCAATACCTGATAATAGGGTCTGTCATGAGCTTTTGTAGATTTCACAGGCACAATTCTAGCAGGACTCTAACTCTCCTTAGCAGAGTCCTCATGAGAATCACATTCCTAAAGGATAGTGCTTATCTCTCAATACCCTCTTCACTACAAGCCAAGTGAGATGGTTCTTTTTGCTCAGCTTCTGCCATACAACCAAGCTACCTTTACCCTGCCTGTCATTAGCTCAACCATGCAGCATGTGATGCCGGGCTATGCCTGACTGGGACGTCACTCCGCTTTGGTAGATTACCTTATAGCTTGGTCAGCTTTTACTCTGGCCTGCTAGGCCGTCTTCGCTGTAACACAATCCAAGCATCAGCTGCTCAGACAGCTTGATCCAAGCCCATACGGCCCATTAATAGTCCAATCAACCACCTCTGACCGACCTATCATTCGTTCGGCTCAAAGCAATGGCCCTTAGCTTGGCCCACCACAAGACCAAGCCCTCAAAGACCACTTTGACCAGCTCCTTCCAATTTGACTACACAAATTACCCTCTCCGATCACAAATTGGCAAAAATAATAAGAGCACAACCTGTCTTGGGTATGTGAAGTTAATCACGAATTCTCTTACGATATGATCCAAATAGTTTTTAATTTAGATTACAACATGCAAATTATTCATAAAAAAATCAAGTCGTTCTGATAATTGTAAGGCAAGGAGTTCTTTTAGGCTAGCATTGGAGATGCAAGATTACAAGACCTTTGGAACCGATTGCAATACCTTGAATAAGGTTGTTGGCCTTAGCTCTTTGGAGAAGACAGTTCATGCCCTCTGCTACAATTAGAAAAAGGAATTGGGGAGAGGGGGTCGCCTTGCCTAATGGATCTTTCGGATGCCTGTGTTTTGAAAGTGCATTTGTGATTTATGATTTAGTGGCCGCTGGTTAAAATGGTCTCCATAAGTCCCCGGTTTTTCGCAAGTGCTTGGTTAGTGTTGTTCTCTGTTAGTGTTGGGGTTTATTATGCTTTAATCCTCCAATTTTTTTTATTCTTTTTGTTGTTGTTGTTGTTGTTGGGTTCTCACCAACATTTTTGACTTGAGCTTGAATATAATTGTACATTTTTCTTGATGCCAATCTAATTGGGATTTTGAAATTTGCTATAATGTTTTTTGCTTTCGCCTCCCCCCCCCATTTTATTGATGTAAGCTCGTATGTTGTATATTTATTTTTATCAATAAAATTTCTTTTTTGCTGATCCAAAAAAAAATTAATTTATTACATTTATTTCAAAAAAAAATAGATTATCTATTTTTTAAATAATATTTGTCGTTTATTATTATTATTATTATTATTATTATTATTATTATTATTATTGCAAATAAATGTGATGAACTAATGTGGCTACGATTATTGAATTGACTTATTTTTTTTTATTGATAATCTATACGTTATGATTTAAAAAATAAACGATTTGACTCACTAAGACGAAATTCATGATTGGCCTCACGACCCAAATAGTCCAGTCCAGTCCAGTCCATTGTGGACAAATAATAAATGCTCACACTTTACAAAGTGCCTCATTCATTAGCTATTTTCTTTGCTTATTATTGTGAAAAGAAAAGAAAGAAAATAAAAATCTACAACAATCTTTTTCTTCTTCTTCTTCTTCTTATTATTATTATTTTAGAGGGTGGAGGTTGATCCCCCATTACAAAGATTTAGGAACTTTATCAATCAAAACGGGCATCAACTTAGGAGGAACTTCCTCCCTCCAAGTCCGCTTCTTACATACATCTTTCAACAACCTTATCCTTGGATTCATCTCAAAAAAAATAAATAAATAAAAAAATTCTTGGAGTTATACAATAATGCAATGTCTGTTAGATTTATATATATATATATATATATATTAGAGAGGGCAAGCAGGAGCAATTGACCAAAAGCAAGGCAGGACCAATATAGCATCAACATCACCCCTAATCTCATCTGCAGAAAAGAAGCACCAAAATCAATGAAACAAAGGAAGAGAAAATTCAAAGCACAATAAAAGCCATTGAATTCTTTGCCACATGATCTCCGAATTGAAAGCCAATCCTCCACAGTCACCAAACTCAATCCACTTCAAATAATATGTGTATATATATATATATATATATAAACACGCTTCAAATTCAAATTCAAAATGATTCCCGGCAAGATCTATATAGTCACAAATCGCTCAAACAAAACAATACAATATTCTACACCACCAGTGTGTGTAGAGAACAATCTAGTGCTTACAGTTTTTGAGTGTGTATGTAAGTATGTAAAAAATATGTATGTATGTATATCAGTGTGTATGTATATATGTATGTGTAGTCTTTTAGTTTTTGAGTAAATTTTTTCTTTTTAAATTTTGTAACCTTTTTCTTCGGATCTGAAGAAGCTCTTTGAGAAGCCAACACAACAACAAAGATTTTAAAAGCAAACAATCCATTCATCAATTTTTGTAAATGTATACTCATCACCGTCTCGCTACTGTCACCCTCTCTGTTCGTCTCTCGCCGCCTCCAGTTGCCTCACCGTCTCGCCTTGCCTTGCCTCCCCTCCGTCGCCTCGCTGGGAAACCACGTCGCCCCAGCCCTCTTCGTTCATCGCCACTCTTGTCCAGATCATCGCCTCTCTGTTCGTCTAGGGTTCAAAAACAAAAAGGGGCTACTGGAAAGCAAAAGGGGAAAAGAAAAAAAAAAAACAAAACAAAAAAAAGAGGAAAAGTTATGCAAATAGTCCATGTAGTTTACACGATGTGTCAATTTGGTCCATGTAGTTTTAATTTGCTCGATTTTGCCCTTTAATTTAACAGATTGTGTCATTTTAGTCCAATAAATAACGGTTGTTAAGTTAATTTAACGGAAGGTCAAATAATGTGTCAATTTAGTCCCTGTACTTTACACGATGTGCTAATTTAGTCCCTGTAGTTTCAATTTTCTCGATTTCGACAGAGAATAAATTGACACATTATGAAAAATACAAGAACCAAATTGACACATTGTTTGACTTTTCGTTAAATTAACTTAACAACCGTTATTTATTGGACTAAAATGACACAATCTGTTAAATTAAAGGGCAAAATCGAGCAAATTAAAACTACATGGACCAAATTGACACATCGTGTAAACTACATGGACTATTTGCATAACTTTTCCTCTTTTTTTTGTTTTGTTTTTTTTTTTTCTTTTCCCCTTTTGCTTTCCAGTAGCCCCTTTTTGTTTTTGAACCCTAGACGAACAGAGAGGCGATGATCTGGATGAGAGAGGCGATGAACGAAGAGGGCTGGGGCGACGTGGTTTCCCAGCGAGGCGACGGAGGGGAGGCAAGGCAAGGCGAGACGGTGAGGCAACTGGAGGCGGCGAGAGACGAACAGAGAGGGTGACAGTAGCGAGACGGTGATGAGTATACATTTACAAAAATTGATGAATGGATTGTTTGCTTTTAAAATCTTTGTTGTTGTGTTGGCTTCTCAAAGAGCTTCTTCAGATCCGAAGAAAAAGGTTACAAAATTTAAAAAGAAAAAATTTACTCAAAAACTAAAAGACTACACATACATATATACATACACACTGATATACATACACATATTTTTTACATACATACATACACACTCCAAAATTGCAAGCACTAGACTGTTCTCTACACACACACACATATATATATATATATATATACATACACACAGATATACATACATATATAATTTTTACATACATACACACACACTCAAAAATTGTAAGCACTAGATTGTTCTCTACACACACTGGTGGTGTAGAATATTGTATTGTTTTGTTTGAGCGATTTGTGACTATATAGATCTTGCCGGGAATCATTTTGAATTTGAATTTGAAGCGTGTTTATATATATATATATATATATACACATATTATTTGAAGTGGATTGAGTTTGGTGACTGTGGAGGATTTGCTTTCAATTCGAAGATGTTTTTCTTGAAGTTGAGTGTGAGTTGGTCTGAAGACCAAATTTTCCACCTTAATTTGTTTTCTTCTTCCTCATCGCCTAGAGAGAGAAAAGAAGAAGATGAAGGGAAGGTTCTGCTCTGCTGCGATATTTTTTTTTTGAAATTTTGCCCCAAAACGATGTCGTTTTGGGGCACTGCAAGAAGCCCTGCAGGAAAGGGCAACAAAGGATCCAGGATCACCCTCCACAACCCATCTCAACCATTCATGTATGTATAGGGCCTACTCATTCTATAACCCCTAAAGTGATCTCAACCATTCATGGTGTAGGTCCTACACATACATGAGTGGGCCCCACACATACATAAATGGTTGAGATCACTTTAAGGTTGTGGGGTCCTCAAAATTAGGGGTCCCAAACATTTTCCGTCAACAATAATGCTCATACTTTTCCAAGTGGGACATGGGATCCCATCCTGTTTGGTTCTCGTTTTTCAGACTTATTTTTTTGAAAATTTTAGAGTATCTGTTTGGTTTTCTAGAACCTCTGTTTCGGATTATTGTCCAAACTTATTCTTCGCGTGATCTGAGTGGATGTGAGGTACCAGTACAACCTATTACTCTACTACTATTACACTCTGCCTTGCTCTCATTATTATCTTCACCAAACCATTATTCGGACTGTTTGGCTTTCGTTGCTAAGCCAAGGTCGGTTACG
This sequence comes from Camellia sinensis, assembly GCF_004153795.1. Lineage (NCBI taxonomy): Eukaryota > Viridiplantae > Streptophyta > Magnoliopsida > Ericales > Theaceae > Camellia > Camellia sinensis. The sequence continues at coordinate 1,239,431 of NW_021025011.1, read as the reverse complement.
ATTTATTTTTTAGTGGCAATTTTTGAAAAAATTACGTATTCAGTGATTGATATTATAAAATTTTATGATAAAGTCACACATTTAATGGTACGATATGCACCAATAAATGGGTACATACAAAATCATCAGTGTGTTTGGTTTTAATTTTGTAGATTCAATTTTTTGAAAAATTGTTTTGTTTTGTTTTGTTTTGTTTTTTTTAGTGAATATTTGTGAAATCTTAAGTATTTTTTTATTTTTTTACTTTTTTAGATACACCTTACTTAGATGCATCTAAAAACTGAAATATTTATAAAAAAATATTTTTAAAAATTAATAAATACACACGAATACGAAAAATATACTGAATTCTCATATTTTTTTATTTTTTATTTTTAATATTTAGTGAATTTTCTAAATTTTTTTTCACAAATATTATAATACTTTTTAGATGTATTTATGTTAGATGTATCTAAAAATTAAAAAAATTATTTAGAATATTAAAAAAAATTGGTAAAAACAAAAAAAAAAACACAAAAAATAAAAAAAAATTAATTTTTTAAAAAGTGAATCTTAAAAATCCATACCAAATCCATACATACACGATGCAAACATGGAATTCTTTTACTACACGTACATCATGTACATACATACATAATGCAAACATGGACTAATTTTGATGTGAATTTTTTATTTTTTTTTTCCTTAAATGTATCCAAGAAGTAGCCCTCTATCTGTTCCATTGTGGAGGAAAATTTGAAATTGCAAATGCATTTTTTTGAAAACCGAACACATCTATTTTTAAAATATAATTTTCAAATTATTTTTTGAATAAATAACTCCAAAAACTTAAATCAAACATGTTATAATATATGAAAGTGCTTTTCACTTACCATATATAAAAATATTATTCACATAAAAAAGTTATGTCATTGGAGTTACTGATTTTATCGGAGATGTGACATGACTTAATATCTTTTTTTCTTATTTTTTTAACTAACGGGTGGCATGAAAAAGTTATTTGGTGGTAACACAGTTGCTTGATGTTTTAAGCATTCGTTTCGAATTTGGGTTGATTTTTTAATTTTTTAGTTATTTTAGTTTAGGGTTAAAAGGCTCCTTTGAGATAAGTTTTTTGATTTTTTTGATTTTTGTGAGAGAAAAAATTAAATAAGGGTTGGATGTGACATTTTGTCATATTTAATTAAAATAACATAATTTGTCTTATATGGCTATTTAGCTCAAATCATCTTTCCAAACGATTAAGGTCTATAATTATATATTAAATGATTAAAAAATAATAGGCATGGTGGTTTGTGAAGGATAATGACCACATGGCACGCATGAACTACGAATTTTTTTTTTCAATAACCTATTTACAATTATACAATGTTTCACATTAAATTATTTATATAAAAAAAAATTAGACTAATCTTTTTTAAGATTTAAAAAATATATTAAGTACCATAAAATTTGACATAATTTTCTTCCAAATTTATTAATTTAAATAAAATTTAACTAATTTCTCAATAGTATTTTACTAGTTAAATGAATAGAAAAATGGTGTTACTTATTTATGTCACAACCCAAACCCGTCCCTATAGGTTTAGCGTCGTAACCGGCCAGTAATCTATGATTATCGAAGGTCTACTTAACAATAATGACAATAATACAATATAAAGAGGCTGTCAGAAGCCAATAAATAATAACATACATCGTCCAATGAGCTGTGAGGACCTGAATGGAAATAAACTTTCATATACATAGTTATATACACAAACACTTATGTCCATAAAGCACATATATACAAGACAAAACACAAGTTAGGGAATTAAATCTCATTATCGAAAACAATATTAACAAAAGTTATAAAACATTCATTTCACTTGACCAATATCAAAGGGGTGGATTTGAACAACCCAAAAAGCCTTGACACATGTTGGTTCGAAACCTCGCGATGAGGCACAATAGTTGGCATGACAAAGCAAGGGTTCGGGTCGACGCCACTAGCTTTGATCTGGTGCTTGATCACCTACATATATATAGTAAACAGTGAGTTAAAACCCAGTGAATAACAGCAGTGTAAAGATGTTAAGAATGATGTCCTTACAATACTTGAAACAATCGATTATCAATAAAACATTTTCAATTAATATATTTTTGTCAATCAATCGTTCAATTTAATCAATCATATTCGTATAGGTCATATGTGGTACATCTAATAGTGATAATACAATAGGTCTTAAAGACCGAACAATTAATTGATGGCCATCAAACAATAGACAATAGTTCTAAGAATTGGAACTGACAAAGATCTCTGTAACAATAGCGATAACAATATCAAGAACAATAATAATATGCTAAGGATTTCACGAATACAGTTCAGAAAATAGGATCATCATTTAATCGATAAAAAGTATCATTTTAGAAAACCATATAATTTATCAATCAGAAAATAAATACGATATGAACATATCTTTACAACAGTGTTATTCACAGTGGGCTCCTCGGTACACGTATTAATGGTTTGGCGTCCGACCTAAACAAATACAGTCAGGCATAACACAATTTCCATCCTCAATTTCATATAATCCAAGACCCAAAACTTCTTGCAAGAAAACATTAATCTTTATAGACACGACTTTGAACAAAAACATATCTTCAAATTAAAAACGAATTTTTTCCATGCAAAACTCAAAGTCTTGAATTGAATTTTGATAAAAACTTGTAATTTAAGCTTCAATTTCTCAACTTCTATGGTACCTTCATAAAATCATAAAAATTCATGCAAGGAAATAAGAATATGATCGTATAACCCAAGAATGTATATCATGCATGGTGATTTTGAAAGTTGATTTAACTAATTCTTCCATTTTGGAACACAATTACATTAAACCTCCATTTTCATAAACATAACCCTTAATTTTATGTATGATCTCTCCTCAATCTCTATGAATCATGTAGGAGAACAAGTATAGAATCAAAGTTTTCTTGAAAATATACCATGCATGTAAGGATTAGGAGTTAATTTGAACAAGTCCACCATTTTCTAACATACATGTCCTAAGCTCTTAATTACATGAGCAAATCTTCTAATTAATTATAAATTCAACTCAAGTAAACTTATGTTCTTCCTATTTGAACTTGTACTCAGTGCATGACTTGGTGTCCAATCTGCAGCAAATAGGTGTTCTGTTTTATAAGGTACGTCAGCCCAAAATCCTGGTACAGAGGAGGAGCAGATTGTTTTGCTGCCTTGGTGGTGTCTAGCAGCTAGTTTTGGCTTGCTTGTTTGGACTGCTATGGTGGTATCCAACGCTTGAAGATGCAAAGGAGAACGTAGCAGATTAGTGGGTTAGGTTCTGTTACTGTTGTGGTTACTGCTAGATGAACAGGCCCATTGGTCTTGGTTGGTTATTTGAAAGTGAAATTGGGTGGTCTAGTGTTTAGGTGTATTGCTGGTTGATGGTGGGGTTGTTTGTATTTGATTCCTTTTTCTGTAGGTTCCTCACCAACCATCTTCTTTCAGTTAACACATGATTATGTGTTCCTCTTAGTGACTAGGGCTGAGTAAGAAATCTGTAAAATCCGTAATCCGATCCAATCTAGTAGGTTTGGAATGATTTTTTGAATCCGTGATTCGGTTCCGGATTGAAAAATTAAAAATCCATAGTTCACGGATTGGTTCCGGATTGAACCCCACCGTTCCGGATTGGAACTAATCCGGACCGTATATAAATAGTCTATATTTTTATTATACACCCTCCTGTATAGTATCTTCTCTTATTTCATATAAAACTTAAATCGAAACCTAAACTTGCATAGTATCTTCTTTTATTACTTTTGTTAGCTAGTTTTTAGTATTAATTTGTAATGGTCTAAATAGTTATAGTGGAACTAGTTTTCTTACGGTTGTTTAAATTCTAGAACAGTTTGTCGCTATTACGAAAAAACATGTTGCTATTGTGAAACTAATATGATGCTATATTTATATTTTTATGAAATTAAAGCGTTATATATATATATATATATTGTTATTTAATTATATAAATCCGTAGTCGTAAATCGATCCAATCCGTGTTTAAATGGATTGATTCAGATTGGTTCTACGATTTAAACGGATTGGATTGGTTCCAATTTTTCAGAATCCGTAGATAACAAATTGGTTCTAGTTTTACTCCAATCCGATCTAATCCGAACCATGCTCACCCCTATTAGTGACAATTTAGTTGGGATTAGGAGGTTATGCTATGATACTTTTTACTCTGGTCTTTCTTTATTGATGTAATTCATATGTAATGTATTTTGATTTCATCAATAAAGCTCTTTTCTTTTGTTGTTAAAAAAAATTATAGTAAAATTATGTAGTTATGGTTATCATATTAATATAATTTTTTTAATTAAATGATATATATTGAGATAAAAAATGATTTTTAAGGGTCTATTTTTAAAATGACATGTTTATTTTTTAGAAGACAAATATAATAAAATTAAATAGTTATGGTTTTTATATTCTGGACGTGGTGTTGAAACCTTTCCTTAATTGTTTCTCAGTGCTCAACACTTGAAACCATCATCTTGGATTTATGAAAAAACACTTATGATTTGGACAACATGCATTTTTTGTATTAATTTATTTATCATTTACTTTTATTTTTATTTTTTTAAATTGCAGATGCAATGTATATGCTAACTATATATATTGAGATAAAAAATGATTTTTAAGGGTCTATTTTTAAAATGACATGTTTATTTTTTAGAAGACAAATATAATAAAATTAAATAGTTATGGTTTTTATATTCTGGACGTGGTGTTGAAACCTTTCCTTAATTGTTTCTCAGTGCTCAACACTTGAAACCATCATCTTGGATTTTTGAAAAAACACTAACGATTTGGACAACATGCATTTTATGTATTAATTTATTTATCATTTACTTTTATTTTTATTTCTTTGAATTGCAGACGCAATGTATATGCTAACCGCTAATATAAATTATCAAAAAGAGACTTCACAAGTCAAATAAAACTGTCCAATCCACTTTAATGGACTGGAGAGGAGTTCTATGGCCCATTTTGGCAATTTTGACTTTTTTTTTTAATTTTATTTTTTTAGATCATATTATCTCTTTATTTTTTTACACACTTTTTTAAAAAACACAATTCAACTTTCAACCTACTCTCCAAAACAATCTTATGTATCCTAAAGGAAAGACTACGGTACACATGCATTATAATTAAAAAAGAAAATGATATAATTTCATATTTTTTAAGTCATAACTAAAAAAATGTGATAATCAAATATTACATGAGGTATAACTAAAGATCTCTTAAGTCATAACTAAAATAATATCAAAACTAAAAAATAAAATTAATTATAGCTAAAAAGAAAATGTGTGTTGTCCATTGTTTGTTGTGTGGTTTATTTGTCAATGATCCCCTATAAATTTAAAAAAATAAAATAAAATAAAATAAACAAAAGAGGAAAGAATAAGAATGTAGATATGTTTGGTGCAGTTTATATGGTTTTTTTATATATACAATTTTTTTTTTCTGTTATTTATATTGAGAGTTCATGTCCAAATATTTAGTTCAATTTTTATTTATAGTTTATAAAATATAAATGAACTACTTATTCGGGGATCTAGATCAAATAGGAAAATTCAAGATATAGTGATGTGTATAACCATCGCTACATTAACTGTCGCAATAAAAATAGTTACACCAACGGTTGTCATAACCGTCAAAGGCTATGCTGACTTGTTTATTGCAGCGGTTTGGCTGCCGCTATTCGAATCGCAGATAAAAGTCTTCTAATCTTTATTGAGGCTTTTTCCTACTTTTAATGGCAATTTCGGTCGCTACTATAAGTGGAAATTTTTATTATGTAATCAATATGTTTGGAGAAATTTTATTTCCATACATCTACTTATCTCAGTGCACATTATTTCTCAGTGCACACACTTATAAATTTTATTAGATATTATTTGTCTTATTTCATACCCTACATATTTCAATTATAACCCTTAACTCAAATATTATATGCACACTTTCCACCCAAATACACATCCACAGAGCTACTGAAAATCGACAGTTAGCATCTGATTAACCAAACCATGGATCTCTTTATCTCTGTCACAAGGACAGATATGCTTCACCAAGCATGGATGTAGCACCACTTTCTAAGTTTCCAACAAAGAGAAATATGACAATGCCGACTGCACAGTTTCCACCATTGTTACCAGTCCACCACTTATTTCTGAAACGGTGCACTAAAATCATAAGACTTACATCCCGCCAACTTAATTCTACACCATCCACTTCATTTTTAGAACAATTTTCGGCATGGTTCGTAGCATTTTTCATAAATAAATTGATTAGATTATATTGATGCTATTAAGTAGGATGTGAAATAGTTAAAGAACATCTCATCATATATTGTGAAAAATTAATAAAATAAAGATTTAGAAAAATTATTTTCAAAAAATGAAGAGACGATCCTATTATATATTTTACAAATATCATAAAATATAGATGTGCAAATGTAATTCTCCAAAACTTGGGGGGCCATGACCACCCAAGTTTAGATCCCCTGCTGTGGTAGCCTGCAATGGTATCCAAAACGACGTCGTTTTGTTAAGTTTTTTTTAAAAAAATTTCTAATTTTTTTTTTGCCTTTCCTCCTCTCTATCTTTTTCTTTCTCTCTCATCCATTAGAACCTAAACCTAACAGACAGAACCAGAACAAAGGAAATGAGAGAGACGAAGCTGAAGGAGTAGAGTCGGCGAGGCGAAACGGAGGCAAGTCGGCAGTGAGGTGAGGCGAAACGGCGGCAACGAAGTAAAGCTAAACAGCTGCAGTGAGGCAAAGCGAGGAAGCATGAGCGCACAAACCCTAGGTCCAGGATTTTCAAAGAGACATCGGCAAAGAAAACACAACACAGAGCCATGGAAAGCTTCATTGCCTATAGCTAGTCATCGTCTTCAACTCACTGTCACCAACATATCATCATTGTTGGCATCTCAACTAAAAAATGATAGAAAAAGATCACTACATGTAGTAGTGTTTGTTGCAAAAATTGGGTCATAATATTAGCTACCATTGTTTTGTTTTTACTTAGATTATGTTTTAATTGTTTTTGGTGTAAAGCCCTAAAAAATTGAATTTGAATTTGTTTGAAATTTGTAAAACAATTTTGCGGTTCTACAGAATATCCTAAAAAAATCTGTAGTTCTGCTATTTGTATTGTTCCTATTTAATTTCAATGAACCCATTCGTTTTAGAATTGTAGACTTTTATGATAATAATAACCCTATAGAAATCGAATTTGGAGATGTTGTTTAATCTAGGAAGCTTCTTCATATATGAACAATTGACTTTAAGTTGTGGGCTTCTTACCAACACTTTCTGTCTTTATATTCCCGTGATTTTCTGTATGTGTTGTCGGTGTACTGCATTGGTGATGAAAAGATGAGAAATCAGTGATACTGGAGCTACATTCAAAGTCACCAGTGTCGACTTCTAAAAGGGACGACAACTTCACTTTACGATGGGGATTGGCTCCGTTAACACAAATGTGCATTACTTCAACAATGAGGGTTTTTGTGTGTGTGTGTGTGTGTGTGTGCAGTGGGGAAGAGGAATCGAGAGGTCTTGTGGCGGCAGCGGTTGGGCAGTGATGGAATGTGACCGATGATGGTGGTTGGGTGTTGGTGGCAAAATCGAGATCACGAGAGAGAGAGAGAGAGAGAGAGAGAGAGAGAGAGAGAGAGAAGGGGCCTGGTGGCGTTGGAGGAAGAAGAAAGGTTTGGGATGGTAGCAAAGGTTCTTCTCTAAAGTTCTTTCTTCTTTTTTTGCAAAACGACATCGTTTTGGGACACTACAAAAACAATGGCAGGAAATCATGGTAGAGGATCCAGACTCATGACGACCCTAGTCCCTCTATAGCTCCGCCTCTGTTTTCACAATCTCTTACTAAACCAAGTTGTTTTCAGACAAAACCATATATAGAGAGAGAGAGAGAGAGAGAAAGGGTATGGTAGTTCAAAAAAGAGAGAGGGCATGGTTTTGGTTAAATTGTTTTGGTGTGCGTTTAAATATTTGGAATGCTAATACCTATTACAAGTAGGGATGTAATCGGTTCGATACGGTCGGTATTTAGGTAAAAATATTTACCGAATCGATAATATCAGTTTTATTATTTTGAACACCAATACATACCGCTTCTCATATCAAATTGCATCGAACTAAACCGATTGAAACAGTTCGGTTCAGTGCGATTTAATTGGTTTAAGACCTTTTAAACTTGAGATACTTTTTAGTATAGTTACTAATCTATGTAAATATATTGAATTAGCTATTTGTCTACTACTTCAAACATATCAAATCTATTTATTTAATAAATACTTTTCTGTTGGTGAAAATACTAGAAGAATTATATTTTATTGATAAATAATGTAAAGAAAATGAGATAGAAATAGATCAGGCTAAGGCACGGATATCTCGTATTCTTTAAGGAGATCAAGCCCACTGCGGTAGAAAGAACCCAAATACCGATGCAGCAGTCACTAAACTCTAACTTGTCCCTTTCAGGATGCAACAACCCAACCACTTGCCGTATGGTTCAGGCTAACTCTGCACAAGATGGTAAACCCAAAGCTCCACTAAGAAAAACAATCTTCTTTGGCTAGTAATCTCTCAAGTGTAAAAAGAGTTAGTGTAGAAATGAGTAGATGAGAGGAACAATTTATAGGCCACTAGGACCTTACAAATTACACCAAAAAATAATGACCATTAAACTAAAGAAAAATGAGAGTCCCAAAACCTCCAAATACTAACTCACCACCAATGCCCATGACCTTCCAATAACCTTCATTCATGGATAAGACAAAAGGTCGCCAAAAAATAAAAATAAATAAATAAAAGATATTAAAATGGTCCAACAATCCCCCACTCATTTTAATATTAACAAAGACAAAAGAGATTACCAAACAAAGATAGACTAGTATGCATCATGAAGGTGTGTGTGGCTCGGCTTTTTCGCTCCCCCTTTCGGAAGTTCGAATATAAGCCCTACAGTTCGGACTCCCACGATTCTGAATCTAATCTCACAAGTGCAATGTGAAATAGATAATCACCAAAGAGTCCAAATTTGGCAAATCTTTTGGAAAATCAATTTTGAATCAAATTGCCAAAAATAGACTGCTTTACCAAATACAGAGTCGCTACCTAAATATTTTTTGTTTTGAAAAAATTTAGCAAACCCATGACTCGTGCCAAAGGCCACGTGTCCGTTATCACCAAAGTTGCCTCATCTCAAAAACTTGGGAACGAGAGAGGAAGGCCATGAATACATTTGAGCACCCCCGCCAGCCCAATCAAAGAAGGCCTCAACTAATCATGATATGATTTTTATCAACATTATATGCTCTTGTTCTGGTTTATTAGGCTACCATTACTATGTGATGCGCACACACACGAGTATAGACTAAATCTCAAGAATTGGAACATTTTGAGTCATGTTTGTTTTGAAAAATTGTTTCGAAATATGTACTACTTGAAAAAGTGAACGCATATGAACATTGCTCAAATTATTCCAATTCAAGCAATAAGCCTTCATCTACAGGCATTCAAGTAATTTAGAAATTAAGCATTTAGCCTAATGGAAAACATGCTAAACATGGCAACATCAACATACATGCGATATGCTAAAGCAAGTAAAAGGCTCACCTAGTACTCCAAGCCAAAATAAACAAAAGAGTTAGAAAAATGTATGATCCTAACTTATGCGATATGACTAATGCAACACATGTGATATGCAACTAATAGGCTCGGCTACTAATATGGCATATGAATCAATTAAAAAACATGCGGTCTAAGAACATATTCAAAGAATGTATTTAAACTAACAATGCAGTTAGAATGATGAATCGAGCCTCGGAGCATGCAATACAAATAGATGCAAACATGGAGAATGCTAATTGAAACGTGATGTCCCTAAACTAACCATCATAAGCTAGTAAATAAAAGGGAGAAAGACGTGGGGTTGGAAGACATACATATTATTACAACATTGCGCTCTCACGAAGGAGAGTCCGAATGAACTAGCTAGCTAATTAACTAACTAATTAAAGCTAAACTAATTATTACAAAACAAATGGAATAAACTGGCTAAGCTACTTAACTAATTATTATAACACTTGAATTAACTAACTAGTTAACTAACTAATTAAATAATTACAACACAAGTGCAATTAAAATAGCAATTAAACTGAGCAAATAACTACTTCACCTCAGGAAACGAGGGATGTGCATGCGCATACTCAGTTTCCACCTGAAAAGACCACCTTTTTGCTTTTGAATGCCTTTGTTTGCACAGTTGAACAACTCTGCTCCACTTGAGAAACATACTGCTAAAATTTGCATCAGTGGCTGATCGACCACTGGTGAAGATTGCCAACCACCAACCGGCCATGGATGAAGGTTGCCTGCCATGGAGGTGGTCTGCCGGCCACTGATGCACAGGCTCATCTTACTGCAACAGAGGATAAATAGAGCATATACAAGGTATTTTCAAGGGTTGCCTGCACAACTCACCCCTCATTTTCATGAACAAATCAAAGGAGTGATGAACTTAAGCCACAAACCACCAATTCAAGCAATTTCATTGCAAGATGGCTTGTGAACCAAAGTGTGTAATTTCAATAAAGGCAAGAAAAAAAGACACAAACCTCCTTCCTTTCATGAAAGATAAAGGGAAGCGGTTGACCTTGGAGACTTGGATCATTTCATCACTAGTGAGTATGAAATGGCCCAAGTTTCCATGTGTTCAATTAACAACCGATTGAACACAACCAAATTATTATCTTTCTCACTTTTAATTCCAAGTTTTAGTTACTCATTTTAAATTACCCACCATTCTTTAATCCAATTAAGTCCAATAGTAAATTAAAGTCCTCTAATGGAAAGAGGGTTCAAAACACCAGTTGTTTTGGATATGAAAAAAGCATCATACCGTTGGTAATGAACCCCTAAGGGATTAAACCATTAAGTATGAAACCTCAATTTCATACTTAGGCAAGCTAGTGACTTGAAATCACTTTTAAAGAAAAATAGAAAGCCAAGAATGGCGGGAGGTTGCAGAGATTATTAGTGCTGAAATGAAGTACGAAAAGCCCAAAATAAGTGCTATCAACTCAAATAAGTGATACATCAAGCTTATAAGGACTATTACACTAGAAGCATACAAAACAAAGCTCAAATGTAAACAACAACCCAAAAAAGTGCTAAAATAGTCTAAAACAAAACCTAAAACATGCTGGAATTGAGCTAAAAAATGCTAGATTAAAAAGCTAAAACAGGGCACAAGTTAGGCTAGTAAGCAAGACACAAGGAGGGGAAGCTAACCCCTTCAAATTTGGACTTCAAAACATGATTTTGGCCATTGAAAAAGATCTGAAAATCAGTGTTTAAAAGCTTGGAAAAAAATAGTAAAAGGGTGGGAAACACAAGGGCAAAGACCTCCAAAACAAGGTACAAAGAAAGGCTATCAAACCCTCAACCTTTAATGGCCTTAAACCCAAGCTTCAGCCCAAAAAATACAAAGTTTTGACAGCCCAAAACAAAGGAAAAATAGTAAGCACAATAGCAAATGAAATAAAGCTACAAGCAAAGTCTTATACCTCTTGTAAAGAAGAAGCAATTCCAAGCAACAAAACCAAGTAAACACACCCTCTAGAGCTCAAACCAAGATCAAGAACACCTCAGCTCAAAGAGGAGAAGATTTGGTTAAGGGTGTATCGGCAAAGGTTAAGGAATTGTAGGCAAAAATGTAGAGATTTGGTAGAGAATGAGAGAATTATAGAGAGAGAGAGAGGAAAATTTTTGATCTCAAAATTTTCTAACCTTTCTACAAGAGAGAGGGGTCTCCTATATATAAAAAACATGAAATTCCCTCAAGGAGATCCAGCCCTACACGTGAGGATAGAAGCATGCATATGTGCAAACAGCTGGCATAAAATATCTGCAAAATACATTGGCGGCCGACCGTCCATCACTGGTGGCCGGCAAGCCACATCAGTGGCCAGCACTAGGTCGGCAGCCAAAAGGTGATGGCCAGTAGCCCAAAAGGGTGACCGGCTGGCCACTAGAGGCCGCAAACTGAAAAAGCTAGGCTTGGTCCAAAACTGGGACAACAAAGGTACAGGATTTGAAAGGCTCAAAGTTGTGGCATTCTGCTGAGGACTTTGAGCACTTGGCAAGCAAATAGGTTCATCATCAGGCGTGCCTGCAAGGACATCCAAGTCGTAAGGGATTTCAAAAATAGGGTGTTTATAGTTGCCCCTCTTTGACAGAACTCGGAGTTATGAAATGACGTGAGTGAATGTCAAAGCCCAGAGACGACCCATTTTGACAAAGCCATAAGACTTGGACAAACAATCAAGACAAAAATAAAAGGTTGCGCCAGCAGGCTGCCTACGTATCCCTTTGCAAGGAATCAAACCAGCATAGTTCTGGGACAAAATGTAAATGATATGCACAATGCGACTTTGAAAGCTGGACTTACACGCTATGCGAAGCCGACTATTTTGAAAACTTATAATCGTGCTAGATGATGCAACAAGCAAGAACAAATACGATACGCAAGATAACAAAATGATAACATGTGAATGAGCAGCTTCAAGCTTAAAACCAACACAAGTTCCACGCAAGAAGATAAAACCGCACTCTAACCACGTCAAAACAAGAGACGAGGAAAGAAAACACCGCTCAGGGTTGCGTTTCATGCATCCTGAGAAATTGAGAAAACCACTCGGGGTCGTGTTTCACACGTCCCAAGATTAGAGAAGAAAGCCAGCTCGAATTTGTGTTTCACATGTGCCGAGATACAAGAAAAACTACTCGGGCTCGCATTTCACATGTCCAAAGATAAAACCCGCCCAGGGCTACGTTTCGTACATCCTGAGAAACAAAACCGCTCGAGGCCGCGTTTCATGCATCCCGAGATAAAACTCACCCAAGGCCGCACTTTGCATGTCCTGAGAAAAACGCAGAGGTGTACGATAGATGAACGAAGTGAACAAATGCGATAGATGCACCTGTGAAGGGGTACGATAGATGCACAAAATGAACAAGTGCGATAGATGCACAAGTGAAGGAGTGCGATAGATGCACTTGTGAAGGAAGGTGCGATAGATGCACAAAATGAACAAGTGCAATAGATGCACTTGTGAAGGGGGTGATAGATGCACAAAATGAACAAGTGCGATAAATGCACTTGTGAAGGAGTGCGATAGATCACAAAATGAACAAGTGCGATAGATTCACCTGTGAAGGAGTGGAATAGATGCACAAAATGAACAAGTGCGATAGATGCACTTGTGAAGGAGGTGCGATAGATGCACAAAATGAACAAGTGCGATAGATGCACATGTGAAGGGGGTGCGATAGATGCACAAAATGAACAAGTGCGATAGATGCACATGTGAAGGAGTGCGATAGATGCACAAAATGAACAAGTGCGATAGATGCACTTGTGAAGGGGTACGATAGATGCACTTGCGAAGGGGTGCGATAATGCACAAAATGAATAAATGCGATAGATGCACTTGTGAAGGGGTGCGATAGATGCACAAAATGAATAAGCGGGTTCTCTTGCCGAGGCACAAATGACCTTATCCAGAACTCCTTTGAATGAACCGTACATACAATATCGTTTATCTGTGTTGGCAAAGGAAGAAAGAAAAGAACTAAACAAGTGAGATATAATAACCACGCATGTTCTACGCAAGATAAACAACCAAGATATGATATTAGTTGAAGGCATGTTCTATGCAAGATACTAAAGCATGTTCTATGCATGATCGATAGCATGTTCTATGCATGATTAAGAGTATGTTCCATGCATGATACTAAAGCATATTCTATGTGAGAGTTAAATGATCGACAGCATGTTCTATGCATGATTGAAAGCATGTTCTATGCAAGATTGAGAGCACATTCTATGCAAGAGTTAAGTGATACGAGACACGCATACAGTATACGTGAAATGCATATTCCATGCAACGGAACAAAAGCGTAATTTGTCAAAAATAAATTCAGTGGCAACTTCCGATTTACCTCTCGGAAGAGTTACAATATGTTTAAAAAGGATACACCTCGTTCATGTTGACAATCGACGAACATCGTGCACCGAAAACACAGTTTTGAGCTTCCATAGAGACAATCTGAACCCAGCAGTGAACTTTCCTTGCAATTCTTGGGGAACAAAGACATAAAACAGCATCAAAACACAAGAGAAGGCCACCGGCCAATGGCCGGCCACTGCAGAGCCTTACCGGCCACCAATGTGCCTTGCCGGCCCCCTACTGGCCATCGATGGCAATTCGAGGCAATTTGGGGATTTCACCCTCGGGTCTTTAAATATAAGCCACTAGGGCTCATTTCCTCACAACTCCATGTCCGAAAATCCTCTCTCTCTCTCTCTCTCTCTCTCTAGGTGCTCATTCTCTCTAGATTTGCGCTTTCTATGCGTTTTCCAACACCCCACACAAACTTTATTCGCTAAACCCCCTTAGCCGTCTTCACTTTGAACCAATTGAAAGTTGATTTCGACACTTCTTTCCTAATTTCCACCATTCTAGGCTTGTTCCCCTCGAGTTTCTCTCGAGTTCTGTGCACCTTTCCCAGCTTTGACTTTTTCGTCTATTTTCTCTCTCCTATGGTTGACTTTTTCCAAGTTTACTCTATTTTCTTCATTTTTCTTCATTTTTTACCCACTTTTCATCCATTTTCCAGATGGCAAATGGTTCACCACACGACTGGTTCACCAAATGACAGGGTCCCTCCAGAGGTTTCCCTCGTATTTCCACCTGTTCCTGAGGTGGATGAGCTAGCTGTTGCAGAGGTGGCAGGAGGTATTGAGGCTGACCTCGAGGCAGAGTTCGAGCTTGAGCCTGTGCCAGAGCCACTACCAGTGAGAGTACGGCCATTTGATTTGGAGAGGTACCATCCTCACACACATATCTTGCCAGCTGGTGGCATTAGGCGCTTCAGCAACTTCATTCTTGGTATGCCGGATGATCTCCTACTAAGGGAGCCGGTTTCCCACCTTTCATCCGTTGCAGTTGAGGTATGAGCTTTGTTTTCATGCATTCCTGTCTGTCTTTACTTCCATTTCTTGCATTGCATTTTCTAACTGCACTCTCAGTACTTTTCATTGCATTTCTCGCACTGTTTTTCATCTGATTGTACTTTCATTACTTTTCACTGCATTTCTTGCACTGCCTTTCATCCGACTGTACTTTCATCACTGCTTTATCTGATTCATCTATTCTTTGTCACAGGGTGAGTCTCGTGCCTTTAGAGGGTACGGAGCTACTACTGTGCGAGACTGGTACAACGAGCTCCCTACCGGGGTTTGCGACATCATAGACGAGACAAGCTTTGGCCTATTTTGCTCTGGCCTGACGCGGGTTATCGCAATTCGTTCTCTTCTGGGAGCACTCGTGGAGAGGTGCTGGGACACCACTAACTTCTTCCACTTCTCTATTACAGAGGAGATGACGATGACTCCGTACTACTTCGCCATGATCGCCGACTTAGACGTATGGGTGATTCGATCCTGTTTGATACAGACATGGGGGAGTGAGAGGCGGCCTGGGTTGAGCTACTGGGAGCGCGTCCACCCATATACCAGACAAGCATGGTTAGATATACCTGGTTCGCCGAGCAATTCAGAGGGAGCAAGCCTGGGACAGTAGATGAGACAAAGCAGTACGCTAGGGGCTCTTTGATGTTCATCTTTGGTACCACCTTATTCTTAAACAGGTGGAACAACGTAGGCCTGTATCTGCTGAGCAGTTTGGTGACCCTTCCTCGGGTACGCTTCTATGATTGGGGCGGAGCCGGCCTTGCCACCCTATATGGATACATGAGCTTGACCTCCCGTCTAAGTGGAGACTTGATTGGGGGCTATTGGCGAGCCTGGGAGGTATGCATTTCAGTTCCTTATCTGCACTTTACATTTTCTGCCTTATATCTGTTCAACACCTGTACTTTCTGCTTTGCACTTTCTGCATCTGTTCATATATTGTGTTTTCTGCTTTGAAATTTCTACATCTGCTCATCCATTATGCTGACACATATCATTACATTTTCCCCGCAGCTATGAGAGTATGTATATTTTTTGACTTTGGCCCCAGAGCCCATAGAGGAGCTCCCATTGGTAGTTCCTTATTCACGGAGGTATGATGACCAACTCCAGCATAGGAGCTGCGAGACCTTCACATTCTTCCGGCATTACTTCAACATTGTGGCTACTCATGAAGTAATCCAAAACACAGTCATTTTTGCTTTACAATTGTTCTGATTCACATTTAGCAACTGACAACAACTAATAATTTGTACAACTTTTATTTGTAGATCATGTAACAGCCATGGGCCATGATGCCAGCCGGGATTCGGGACAAGTATGCCGGGGCTGGGGCCACTTCTCGCTTTCGCATCCTATTCGAGGGCCTAGTCTGTCAGGCTTGGTTCCTGAGCGAGCGATTCTGTAGACACCCTATTTTTTACCATACTCAAGACTTGGATGTTCTTGTAGGTACATCCAGTGACAAGTTTGATTGCTCGTCGAGCACTCAAATTCCGCGGAGGAGCGCCATAGGTTTGAGCTTTCCAAACCCTGCATCAATTATATCTCATTTTTGGACCATGTTTTGGTCCTTCCAGCATGTTGCGTTTGGTGCACTTCCGGCCACTTTTGGGCACTGCCGGCCATGGATTTTGGCCTGTTGGCCATTGATGTGCCCTGCTGGCCATCACTGATGGTCAGCCGGCCACCAGTGCATCAGTAGATATTTTTCTAATATTTTGTGCCAGATGTTGCACAGATTTTAGCATCTGCTTGCACGTGGATGGTTGGATCTTTTCAAGAGGATTTTGTATCTTCTATATATAGAAGCCATCCTCTTGCATGTAGGGGGTCACAAAATTTTTGTGAGCAAAATTTCTCTCTCTCTCTCTAGAATCCTCTCTCTCCCTATTTTGTGCTTGAAAGTGAGAATTCTCTACATATTTGAACTAAGACCCTTAGCCAAACACCTTCATCTTGGAACTGAGATTCTTGGAGGTCTTGTTTGAGCTCGTAAGGTTGGTTTTAGCTCAGAGTTGTGGCTGTTTTGTTGATGTTCTTCAAAGGTATAAGATTACCTCTTTTAAGCTTTGTTTTAATTGATTGCTTGGCCATCTCTTTACACTGCTTTGACCTGATTTTTCAACCATAAAAAACTCTGTTTTTAAGGTTTTAAAATGGTGGTTTGAGTTTTGTTGAGTTAGGGGGTGGTTTCCCCCTTTTTGCTCTTTGGCTTGTGAAGCCTTTTGTGCCATTTTTCAAAGCTTTAGGTCAACCTTTTTTTGGCCTTTTAACCATTGACTTCCAGGGGAATTTTAGTGGTGAAAAGTATGTTTTGAGGTCCAAAATAGGAGGGGGTGGCCTCTTCTCTTTGTGTCTTGTTTGCAAGTGTAGATGGCTTAACACGTGAGCATGTTTTTCTACCGTTTTGTGACTTGATATCAGCATGTTTTTGCTACTGATTTAGCATGCTTTAGCTCTGTTTTGAGCCTTCTTGGTCATATGAGACTTGTTTTGCATGGTTGTAGTGCAAAGGCCTTCACTAGCTTTGTGTTTTAGGGCCTTTAACATGTTTTGCTTGAGATGATTGCATGCTATAGCATCATTTGACATATGATTTCAGTGCATATATCTCTGTCACACTCTCACTTACTTCACTTTTTCATTGCTTTTTAGAGTTATGTTTTGAGCCTTGTTTGTGAGCCAACATGCGAGCATATTTTTCTTGCTTTTTATGCTTTAATCTCAGCATATTTTAGCCACTCTTTTGGCATGATTAAGGTCTGTCCAGAGCTAGTTTGGTCATTTGAGCTTGGTATTCCATGCCTCTAGTGTAGTGTTCTTCACTAGTTTTGATGTTTTTGGCTCTTAACATGTTGTGCATGTGTTGCTTGCATGTTTTAGTGTCTTTTGCATACCATGCCAGCACTGAAAAGTCTACAACCTCCCTCATTTCTTCACTTTTCATTTGCTTTGAGGGTTGGTTAACCTTAAGATTGTGTTTAAGCTTGAGATGGAGCTTGTGCTCAATGGTTTTAACTCTCTTTTGAGTGTTCCTCCTAACCAAAGGCATGATCTCTCTCATGTCTTAAATCATCTTTTGGTTGACCCCTCTCTTATTAGAGGACACTCATCTTGGACTTAACCGGTTAAAGAATGGTTTGGTAATCCTAAAATGAGTAAATAAAATGAATCGAGTAAAACATGACCAAGATAATCATGTTGAGTTTGCATTGCATTGTGTTCAATCGAACGTTATATTGAACACAAGGTAGATTGGTCTCTTTCATACTCAAAGTGATGAAATGAGCCAATCTCCTTAGTCTCCATTGCCTTTGATCATGCATGATAAGGTAGTGGTCTAGTGCCTTGTTTTTGTGCATTTATTGAAAGTGTACAACTTGGATCTTTGGCCATCATGCATTGAAAATGCTTGGTTGGTGGTTTTGGATCCAAGAGTGCCACTCCTTTGATGATTTGAGATGATAAGGAGGGGCACAGTACAGACATGTCCTTGGAAAACCCTCATTTTCCCTCTATTTGTACTCTGTTGCAGTGTGGTAACTCAGCACACGAGTGGCCGGCAGTGGCACACTGATGGCCGGTAGTGGCTTCATCCTTGGCCGACATGGCACATCTTTGGCCAGCAGATGGCCGGTAGCAAGAACTTATGGTCGGCAGGCCACTGGTGCATTCCTCAGCATTGGTTTGGTAAGGTGGAGCATTCTTAAAGTAACACTATAATAACAGAGCCTCTCAAGAGCAAATTGAAAGGCTTTTCGGGGCGAAAACGCGAGTGAGTAACTCACCACTTTATCCAAAGCAGAGCTGAGGCAGTGTAGTTTTATGCTTTAACCTGTTCAGTATTAGCAATTTTGTTT